>VYXF01001261.1:690180-703235 GCA_013397295.1 Polioptila caerulea
GCCATCGGCTCCCGCGCCTCCTCCCTCCCTCTCGGCCACCTGCAGCCTCCGGCGGGGACCCGAGCCCCGCACCTGCCGTCCGCCAGCAGCGCCCTCAGGAACGGCACCGGGCGTGGGTAGAGGGGGAAGAACCGAGAATGGAATAAATACAAATAGACAAATAGTGCTGGAGGGTGAGCAAGAACCACTAGGAGAGTGCTGGGTAACTGCTCACATTTAGCCTCAAAATAGCGTATTAACAAATAAAACTAAAACTATAAGTTTGATCCCTCATACACATCTGGCAGCCTTTTGAGGGTCATGTAAAACCCAAAGGTAACTCCGCACTGTCAGAGTTTTGTAACATCCATGGGAAATCTACAGCAGAGTGCTTCAAATGTCCAAGTTCCAGGTAAGCCAGGCTGTACTGGTGCACACACCTCGGCTCAGTCCCAGTTTTCTCAGAGGAACTAGGGCACAAGGAGCGAGCGAGTGACCTGACACGGGCAGCCAGACACCGAGGGCTGAGTGTCACTGCTGCAAGGGCACGGCAGGAGGGAAAGGCACAGGTAACAGCATGGAAACACCAAGCGAGAATCCACAGCCGTGGGGTTGACTTGAAAATGTCACAGGCTGCCAATAAAAGATGGCATTAATTGTACACAGTTTGTCAAATACACAATCTGTAAGGAAAATGTTTCACCTGATCCAAATACTCATTGTGACAGGATCTGGTGCTGTCAAAACTGAAAAGTAACCGATTTAGCACTTGTGGCTATAAACTGTGAAGAGGGCGCTAAAATGCACCCGTGCCTATTTACCAACACAGCTCCTGCAATCATGGCACCGTAACAGCTCCATAACCTCCCCGTGGTTTGTTGAGAGGAGGGTTGTGTTTTTGGGTTTTTTACAGTACTGAAGCTCACTATTATTTATGAATAAAAATAACTGCCCAGAGAAGCTGTGGCTGCCCAATCCCCAGGTATGTTCGAGGCCAGGTTGGACGAGGCTTGGAGCAGCCTGGTCTGGTGTTAGGTGTCCCTGCCCATGGCAGGGGTGGGAATGGGATGCACTTTAAGATCCCTTCCAACCCAAAGCATTCTGTAAATTCAGAAGACATTAAACATTTTTACTCTTCAGACAAAAACCAGTCAGCCTGCTAACAAACATCCAGCGGTCAAGTTGAAATTGAAACTTCTGGGTTTGCACATTTGAGTCAACAGATCTTCAACTGTAGAACGATTTTGTGAATGCTTAGAAACAGAACACGGTACCTGCTATCTGCAAAGAGATGGCAAACCTTAGCTTTACCCTTGGGATTGTATCAGCACTTCTTACAGGCAGCTACAACAGAATTCCATACTGGTTCAGTCCATTTACACAATCTCATATGCACAGCAGATGCAGTAAAATATAGCAACAGTTTAGAGCTTTGGTTTCTTTTACAGAAAACTTTAGTTAAATCTTGCCCACACTTTGGTATTTAGAATCAGACTTTCTTCTATACCAACATATGTTTGGCACAGAAAATGTGGAGCATCAGAGAGCCAGTTATGACTCCCTGATTCTCAGCTTGTTTTTATCCCTTGGCTCTGCTGGCTACAGAAATGTTGTGCCTGCTTTGCTACCAATCGGTTTGGGATCCTGAGGGCCCTGCTGGCTGCAATCACCCATGCCATGGATTGCCATCTCCTAGCACACCCCACGCCTGCAGAGGGAGAACTCGGGCAGAATGGGAGAGCAGCCAGGTGAATTTCCACCACACCAGCAGCACTTTTCACCACCCTGATGGTTGCTCAGTTTGCAGAAGTTAAAGGCACTTCACCATTTTCCGTTATGTGAATCACAGCTTTCTTAATTTGTATTAATTCATTAATAACAAGCAGTGCTGAATTCCCAAAGCTGATATAAATCCTGTCCTTTCCACACGGAACAGCACAGAGAGCACAGCCATTGACACAGAATGCTGAAGTTTGCAATCTGTCTGCACTGAGATTTCTTTTCAAGGGTCCCACCATCACTAAGCTGCCCTGTGAAAAGGAACTGAGCACCGGGAGAAGGGCTGTTTGCTTTTGCATGGCCAGCACTGCAGAGCAAACACCAGACCCCATTGTCAGAAGCTCCATTCATTTCAAGAGGACGGCTGAGATCTTTCTGCTCGTGTTTTTTCTAAATTGGAGCAGATTTAGTCACTTTCTTTGTGATCACAGCAGCACAGGTACAGGGCACCCCGACCTGCCCATGTGCAGATCTGGTCCTGCACAGAGCAGGAAACAGAGCAGGTCCACGTGGGGAACAGCTCACACTTACAGACCATTCTCCAGTGCTGTTCTGGGTGTCTAGGTTCCCCAAAAACCCACTCACTGAATAAAACCTGGCCCTGATGTCAGAGCTGCACTGCAGATACATCCTCTTTCACACTTTTTTTCCCCTGCCAGCTGACTGAAAGCAAAAGGCCTCTTTCTCTGTCTGCCTTACATCCACCTTAATTATTCATGACAGAATGAAGCTACTGACCAAAATTTAATCATCCCAACGAACTTCTGCAATGGCCACTGTCACTCAACAAGCTCTCAAAGCACAGCTTACATTTTTCTACTTCATGCCAAGTAACCCAGTGTTATCCAATCCCCATCATATTATGCAGCAGCATCTGACTGCATCACAGAAATGAAGAACCTGTATCATCTAATCCTAAAACAATCTGGCCTGAGTTGGACAGAAATGTGTAAGTAACATCTAAGAGCTAATCCATTAATACTCTTTTATGTAACCAACCTTCCTTTAAATGACTACACATTTTTAGACTTTTTCATTTTTCCTTGAAGCTCACGCTGTAGCAACACAAGGACATTCATTTACAGCTGCTTGTGTTGAGGCTAGCACTGCCATAGAATGAAGATTTCTTTCTTGTGTTTTTTTATTACATGTGCCCTGTACTGAGGGCTATGAATGTGTGCAGCAGCTTCTCAAGATCCACATTTTCACAGATCCCAAGCACAGAGTACTACTAGAGGAATATGATGAATAATCAAGTAGATTAAGTGACCTTAATTGCTTACTTTGACACAACCAGCAATTAAACAGCTTTTAAAAGCTATCAGGAGCTATCCATAATCTTTTTATTACAGCAAGTGTCCCAGGCTTCCAGAGAGATTTGATTTTTATTAAACAAAATCCTACAAAAGTTAATTGTCAGAACCACCTCAGTTACACTCACGTGTGATGTAACAAAATAAGCCCCTCAAATACCAGACCCTGCACAACTGAATGAAGAAAGATTTCCCATTAATATCCCTGCACCTGACAAGCACATTTTTTCCTTTCCCTAGGTGAGAAGCCCCTTGTAAGCAATAACAGCTTCCTCCAACACAGCCTCAAACCCACAGCCACATTTTTGAGTAATCCAAACAACTGTCCTGGAGCTCTTCACATGCTTAAATTTAACAATATGTGTAAAACTTAGCAGGACTCGTGCTGTCATTTAGTCATTTTCTCACAAACGCATTTTGGTCAAGGGGAAAGTGTTTAAAAAAGCACTGCCCAACTACTGCAAAATAATGCAAACACCAAACAGGTGGGAGGGTGGGCAGCTCCCCAGATACACCCAGCCAGTTCCTGAAGTGACTTGAATAATAACAGGAGAAAATAAACAGCTGTACCTCAAATGTTAGCATTTTTTCCTTTATGGATGACTTTCACAGCTCTTTAAGTAATAAAGATGTAAAGTGCAATACTCTTAAAAAACCTTGGACATCCAGAAGAATGCATTTTTTGGTAGGAGGAACAGGGAGGAGGGCTGACCTGCCACTTGTCAATGTGCTATTGACCTCAGAGAGAAGGGAAATGAGCACTGCACAAGCCAAAGCCACCCAGCAGCTCACTGGGCTGGCCAGCTCGTTTGTAGAAGTGCTTTATTATCCTCTGCATTCTACCCACAGGCTGCCTGCTTCCCAACGTGACCCAAAGAACCAGTCAGCATTTCTTACAAGTGCAAGGCAGAAAGCTTCTGCCTCAGCAATCAATCACTAACACAGAGGAATTGCTCCTCTACAGGTGGGGAACCCGTCCAAAAGCTATGAAAAATAATCAGGCTAATTAATTCTTATCTGCAAAGAGCAATTACATAACTGACCTCAAGCAGTTTGAGGAGGTGAGCAGTCGACTCAGCCATGCTGGAACAGAGTAACTTCATAGTGACCAAAAGGATAAAGCCCCAGCCCCAAATCCTCCATGTGTGGTGAGACAATGAAAACTCAAATGCCTTGAACAGAGAGCATCCAGTAATCACTCAGGAAGGAACTCTACAAATGCAAACCCCCCTTGCTTTGCAATCCAGCCTTGCATGACCCAGACCTTTGCCAAAGAAATAGTTAATTATTCTTCAGGCTTCTATTTTATGCTTAAAATTGGACCTGATGATTCAAAAGCATTGAAGTTTTGTTACCCACTTCTAACCAAGAGTTCTACACAATGAAGCCCTGAAGCATAATCAGGACCAGATCTCATCAGTGCAGCACTCATGGGATTTCATGTTGATCATTAGTAACTGCTGTCAGTTATGAGCCACAATTCTACCATAAAAATTTTCTCTGAGTCCTTTTGCCTTTTTTTCTGCCACAAAATGTTCATTCTATCTCTTTGCTGGATCAAGAAATGTACAGCAAACTCTGTTTGAAGTAAACACTTAGCAGCCCCTGTCAAAACACCCCTGAGACCAAAGTGACACCCTTCCTATTTCTGCTGTCAGAACAGGTCAGTCCTGTGACATTGACATGAAAAACATCCTTGTGGCTCCTTAATTCCTTGAGAGCTCAGATTGTACAGAATATTTTCTATGCATATCCACCTGTATGTATTTGAATGAAATGCTGGATTTCCCCACAAAAACTAAGAATGGCTGGCACTTTGATTTTAGAGGAACAGCCTCACCAGGACTCATCGAGTTTCTTCTCCACCATTGAACTTTTACTCCTCCTTAATCTTGAGCTGATTATTTTTCAGTCTCCTTTAAGCACCACGACATCAGATACCTTTATGATATGGTATCATAAACAAAGTGCTGCCAGACAATAAAAAGAAAAGCAGCAGACTGAGTTGCCAAGGTCCAGCTCATCTGGCAGAGACGTTTCAGGCACCTGAAGAAGGTGACTGCAGCTGACACCCAGCAGATACAGGGTGGGTCTACAAAATCAGGAACAGGAATTGGAGTTTGGTTGGCAGGAAAAGGCAGGTCAGAAGAAAAGGAGACTGTAAGACAGGGTAGGATAATGAATAAATGATTGACACTAATCAAAACCAGGCAGGAATTATAGAAATGTGAATTAACTACATGAAACATAACCAAAGGTAAACCAAAACCAGGACCAAGTGTAAACAAACAAGAATCAATAAGAAAAACAGGCTTTAAAATGTTTTTTTCCTGCCAGAGCCTTCTAATTGATATTTGTTTTTTCAGGGTGAGAGAAATGAAGCTTTTATCAAAATCAGTTTGGTTTGGGTTTATTTGTTTTAAAATCAATGCCTTTTCCTCAGCCAACAGAAAAGCCAAAAAGAAAGGAACAGTGAAAGGTAAAGACATATTTTTCTTTATGTCTGTCTTGAAAATATTTCTTATTCTGTCCAACAGGGTAACTGCAGAACAAAGCAAACTTCAGAAGAGAATTACTGAGATATTGAGGTATGAAAAACTATTACACAAAGGTTAAGAAACTGCAATTGTTTCCACTAGAGACAAATGTTGTTGAAATCCTGTAATAAGGCAAAAGCACTATGAGAACAACCTCATGTTCCATAAACAGATACTGTGAGATGCCTATAAGGAAACTGGCTCCATTCAAAGCACCCAAAGAAAGATCCTATAAGGAATATGATGACAGCAGCACTGCTTTTCACATCCATATAAAGTATTTAGCATTGGTATTTTTAATGTGGAGCCAAAGCCTGAATAACTTAAAACAGGACATTTTCCATCCCTGTTAGGAATCCTGCAACACAAGAATCAACCTCTGTTCTCTGTTTATACCAAAATCTACCAAAAACCAGTCTTGCACAACTGCATTTGTAACACTGACATAAGATGGAGCTGCTTGAGAATGTCCTTCCTGAAGACAAAACAAGATACTGAAGGACATTCACTCTCAGGTTTGGCCCAATAGATTTTCTCATTTTCCTAATAAATCTCAAAATATTCAGAATGGTTACCATATTTAATTGCTTTTTCTATGACACTTCCTTAAGTTTACACCTTATCTTTAAAACATAAAGCATTTAAAGTTCTGATAAAAGAGAGAGAGGAAGTCACACTATTGACTTCTTTCTAGGAGGGGAACACTTGAACAACAAATAGCTGTTTTCAATTATTTAGGGAAAACACCCAAACAGGTGCTGTGCTGGACAGATTCTCTTTGAGTCCTGTGCAAATCACAAGGTGCTCAAGCAACCTCCAGAAGGGCAAAGGGAGAATACAAACATTTCTGACAGGAGAGACAGGAATCTTTTCAAGATTCAGACTCATGTTAACATGCCTTGCAATACAAAATGGACAGCACAGACAGGTCTGATATTACCTTAAAAAATATATATATACTGCCCAAATATCAATATCAAAGTCTTTCTGACACAGGGAGAATAGAAAAAAAAAAATCAATGAAAACCAATTTCTATCTACTGCAAATATAGAATATTGAGGCAGAAAGATGTCACTTCTGCATGTTCACCTGGGTAATGCATAATAAACACTGTAAAGGTGAGTCCCCTTGGGGAAAACAGTTCCCTTCAGCAGATATTCAGAATATCAACACACAGACACTACAATACCTCAGTCAGGAGCAGAAAAATTCAGCTGAGTCTCATCAGTCAAAGGCCACCATGGGGTTGTGCTAGGAACAGCCAGCAGAGTCTGTGACCAGAAGCCACTGATGCTCAGAGACAGTAATTACTGACAGATGTTCAACTGAGGAATAAATCTCTCTGCTGAGGACTTGGGTTCTTCCAAGCCCATCTCCTCCACCTCAATTTATTTTGCTAATTGAATTAGCCTGTGGTTAATTTACGATGCTATTCTATTTCTATTTCAGTCTCAGAAAAGGAATGATGCAGTAGACTGCACTCCAACCACCAAATAAACAACCCACCCCGTGCTGAGGATCCAGAGCTTCCCACCAGCATTCCCAAGTGCCCTCTATGCCAGGGCATCCTGGGGGCATCCCTGCTGCCATGGGAACTGCCTCTTTGGATGGGGACAGAACTGAGCACAAGAGGGATGTGGAACAATTTGCTTGCAATTTTTACAGCTGCTACAGTCAGCAACACACAGTTCTTCATGGCTTGTTAATAAATCTGTGAGTGAGGTGCAAAACTGGGACAAGGAATCACAGAATATCCTGAGCTGGCAGAAACTCACAGAGATCATCACAGCCCAACTCCTGGCCCTGCCCAGGACACCCCAAAAATCCCACCCTGTGCATCCCAACCCTCCTGGAGCTCTGGCTGCCTTGGGACTGTGCCCATTCCCTGGGGAGCCTGGGCACTGCCCAACAGTCTCCCAACCTCTGTGGGAAGAATCTTTTCCTAACGTCCAACCCAAACCTCCCCTGAACACATGGCTCAGAAAAAAAACAAAACAAAAACAAAACAGAAGAGCAAAGTTTGCTCAGTAGGAATCATGGAAAGCTAATGCATGAAGAGAAGCATTTGTATATGTGTAATAATACACAGACCAATATAAATAATTTTTAAATGCTCTTAAAGCTTTTCTGAGGATGGACTGCAGCACTAGAGCAAAACAGCAACATGCATTGACTACACAGCAGAGCACACTCCACAGCTGTGGGACTACAGGAATTTTTTTACTTATCTTAAGCTGTTTATGCCACCTGAAACTTGCCAAGTGCAAAAGCTTTGCAGGCAAAATTCAGCCACTTTCTAACAGGATTCTTAGATACAAATAAAACCAGAAATTGAGAGCTTAAAATAGAGTTGAAATATTAGTAGGCTGCAGCTCTCATACACATTGCCCTTCCTCCCAAGGAAACAAACTAAAAATCAGTCAACTTTCACACATCACCACTGATGTTTCTAATCTAAAATATATTTGAGAATAGGGCACAGTTGTGGATTCTTCTGATCTTGAAGATTTTGGGGGAAAATCTAACGAAAGGCTGAGTCCTCTTCCCTTCTCACTGTAATGACACCAACAGTTGAAAAGCTGAGAGCACTGGAAGACACTTCACTGAGAGCAAGTGTCACCAGGCACACTTCTTCCGTGAGCCAAACTGAGTTATTTACATGAATCAATGTTTGGCAGTCAAAGAAAAATCTGAAAGGTACAGAGCAAAGACAGAACACAAATACAGCGGAAGTGGCATTTTCATTTTGAGAAAGTCTCAAAAAACTGCCTTCTCAACTTTATTTTTTTTAAAAGATCTATCTGTGCAGCATTTCGAGAAAAATCTATTGTTCATAAAGCAACATTGAATTTGGATACTTCAAAAGCATCAAGATAATGTTGAAGAGCAACAGCAGTTTCTTACAGCCAGTGAAACATTAGCTCATTTAAAAAACTGAATGCAGAGTGTAATGATCTAATTAGGGGAATTTCTCCCCACAGAGAGGCTGTTTTGGTGTAAGTTGGTGGGAAAGCCCAGCTGGCTTGAACACTGTAAGATCAAGACCTGAAAGCTTACACAGGCGTGTGGTTAAAGAAAAAAAAAAGTTCAAATCACAAAACTGGAAGTTTCTGTGCTTCTGCCAACCGTACACGGAATAACCTGAACGCTGTACCAACCTCAGCTGCTCAGTTCAGAACCTGTCCAGGATTACTCACACTTGGGAACTACAAAACAGATTCAGAGCCGCCAACACCATTCTGTAGAACTTCAGTTACTGAAAGTACTCCTCTTATTTCATCTCTGTTACAGAAGAAAATAATTAAGATGCATCACTTATCAGCTCATGTATCAGTTTTTGTACTACCAAAAACCAAAGCAAGATATCAAATGATTCACTCATGAAAGATTTTAGATAAGCACCAGAGTAGCTGATCTCAATTACTCATTTTTTTCAAAGGCACTAACACAATGCAATCTACAGCCCAGCATTTTTCCCCAGCAATTTTTTGGGCATCCATCAACTGCCTTCCAATATATGGGATATGTTAGATTTGTTCCCTGAAGAAAAGCATTCCAAGAAACTCATTCAGATGGAACACACTTGATGCTGCAACTGACACTAGAATGTTGTTTCTATCTTAACCCTTTTGAGTTTTAAATAAAATGTAAGGAACTGAGTCATTAAGAGAACCCACAAAAGGTTGCTAAGTTCCAACAGTTTAGCAATAGCATCAGCAGTTGTCCTTTTTTGTTGCCCCTCAGAGAACTCTGTACAGACTCTCCCAGGGAATTAATCCACTTCACACTTTATTAATATTAACATAATACAATAAAACTTTAGGTAATTAAGTTTAATATGCTGTTCAACACAACATGGAATTTCACACAACTTACAGTAATTCTTTAAAGGTCACAATAATCTCACAGCAAAATCAAAATGGAGTAAAAACTGCCCCTGTATTGTTATGCAAGAGCTTGATTTTCTTCTTGCTGGTCACCCTGAAAAGCAACACAATAATAAGAGTCACAATATGACACTCAAATACCTAAACACTAAATAAGTTTATATTGTTTCACTATGTCCAGGAAAGTGCATTCCCTTAAGACAATCTTCTAATTTGGAAATAAGATGAAATATCACAATAAGTGCATTTGTGCTTTTCTATGTGCAATGCACATAAAGAGACCAACATTTATGTTTTATGATATATAAACAGAGGTTTCACCATAGTGAAATACACACCAACATCCAGCATTAAAATAAATTATTTGTCTGAGACTAACCACTCAACTGTCTGTAAGGAAAAGCTGTGTTACAGTCCCTTTGAAGTCACATTAGTGAAACAACCACAGACTGTGGTTTGTTAGGGTGGTTGTTATTTTTTTTTCCTTTCTTTAATTAAAAACAAACCATGAACAGTAAAGATCAAAAACAGTACATGCAGAATCTCTTAGGCCAGTTAAAAATTACAACTAGTCTAAACAAAGCACTGAAAATTGATTTGTTTGGAGAGCACAGGAAGCTGTCTTACCAAGCAGGTTATATTTATCAGGCTTTTTTTTTTTTTTCCCCTTTTCTTTTAAATTTAACTTTTACTTTCCTGCCTGCTAAGAACTCCTCAGCTGTTCACCTTTGTCATGGTAAGTCTTCATCATTAACAGCTTGCAAGCACAGAATGAAAAGATATATTTGGCAAAGCCCAAAATAACAACAGGAAAACAGGACAGCCAAGTGCCTGGAAAGCAGGAAATACCCGCCTGCATCACCTCCCTTCAGGAGGAAGTGCAGTACCACACCTTTGACAACAATAAAGAAGCATACATGAACACAAGCACTGCTCCTTTCTGAAGAAAACTCCCTATTTTCTATTTGCCCAGATTTCTAAAAACACTGAGTGAGTAATTGAGTTTGGTCTTACTTTTAAGATGCAAGTTCAGCTACCAACAGGACTTGGGGCAACTGGCCTGACCCCTGTATGGACTTCCTGCAGTGGGATGTGTCACCTCAGTGACATCAGCACCCTACCTCACTGCTCTCCTGGGAATGAAAGACAAACCCAACAGTGTCACCACTAACGTGGTGTTCAGACACTGAAACACAACACACTTTCCTCCTAGAGAGGTTATACAACTGCTCCTGGTAGGTAAATATTCCCTGGAATAACACAGCATGCCCCAGGATGCCTGTCTCATTAAACTCCTCTTATTTTTGACTCTCCTTAGGCAGCTGGTGCTCCTTAGCCTTATACAATTACCACTGTGTACGTGCCTGATCATTTGTCCAGCATTTTACATACTTGATGGGATTTAGAACCTTCTAACTGATATCATAAGACTGTTCCAAAGCCTCACTACCTCACTTTTTAGAGCAACAAAGTTGTTTTCATGCCAAACAATTTTTCAGAATATATCTCACATCTCAGAAGGCTGAAGGATGCAATCAGTTAAACACACTCTGTCTCACCTGTATCAAACCAGTCCCAGGAATTCAGTTACTGTTGCACTCCAAACTAAAATTATAGTGCCAGAGAAAAATGCTATTTTGAAGAATGTACTTAAATTTTTCAGCTTCACCAGTACTGGTATTTATTTGCTCCTCACCTATCTTCCAAGGATTCTTCTCTTCCATGGAATTGCTTTTCAACCCCAAATCATGCACCTACTAAAATTAAAATTAAGAACAATGAGGAAAGTCACAAGGAAAACAGCAGTGGGTGATGAGAATGAGACCAACATGGTACTTGACATACTTCACCATATTGGTTTGGACACATCATACAGTGCCAATGCCATGTCCTATGGTCTCTGTGTCTCCCTGTACACACCAAAAGAGACAGTTTTTTAAAGGTCAGAAAACCAGGACATGGATGAATTACTCAGTAAGACTGTTGTGGATCATCAAAACCTAAAGAAAATAATGGACAAGCATGCCTTTTGGAGATCCTCTGAGCTCACCCAGGAATGCCCCAGTTACTGCAGACACTGCAGTAACACACACCAGCAGCCCGGGCTGGGGTGGCCTCGCTGAGCACTGCACTATTTTAAGATAGTTTAACACATCACTTGGGCAACAATGAAACAGCTTTCCTTTGAGAAAGGTTAAAGCACATGCAGCCACACTTGCCTGGACACTGCACTACTGTAACTGCTCATGGGGACACGTGTAAANCTGGACCATCGATTATGTACCAATATGCTTTTAGATAATGAAACAGGGAATGAATTATATGACTTTCTAATAAATGAAATTGTGATAATAAAATCAATTCAAAATGCTTTCAAATGAGAAACATGCAAAAAACCAAAGTTATCACTAACGTGTCATCTGTCCTTGTCAACGTGCAGTCCCCCAGCATCTCTTGCTCCTCTTTCACAGGTACAATTCTCACATCTCTGAATCCAGAACAAGCAGATTATTTAGGCAGCTGGTCACCATTGTCACACCTGCAAATATAACCCAAGTTGTTAATGGAAACACTTCTTCTGCAAGAAAGTTCTGCCTCTGTTTCATCTGCAGTAGTCTCAAATGCTCAACTATACCAACAAGAAAACAAAGCCAGAAAATCTTCTACAAAAGATATTCAAAATCTTCAATTCAACTACAACCAGCAGTGTTTTTCCTTTTTATATGTAACTTTTATCTCATTATTTTTAAATGTCAGCTACAGTATTTCAAATGGTACCAAGAAAAACATTTGACCCTCCATTCCCAAGTAAGGAGAGGACAATACTAACTTTCCACCTGCTGTTATTAAAGGAGTGCTGGCTGACAATGCTCTTTCTTCCTTCACAGTGATCTTTCTCACAACCTCAGAAAAGGGACAGAGTGGAGCTTTAGACAATGGCTCGTAGCTGTCATACCTAGAAAGAAAAGACACAATTGGTATCAACACTCAGAATTACTTGGTGTTCACAAACAGAGGAGTATCATGACAATCTACTCACATGTCCAGTAAAAACCCTGCAACTTCTGCGTCGTTTCTGAAATCCAACTTTTCCTTAAGTGTCAGCCACCGGTCAATGTGATTTCCCACATAAATCCGTGTTTTCCCTCTTCTTCTATCAAGACTTCGCTTTCTCTTTTTCTTTTCCAGAAAAGACAACACTGAGGGCCTTCCACACCTTTTTGCTGGCAGAGACATGGTGAGCCTGGAAATGAAGGAGAGGCTTTATTGAGAGGCAGCTCAGAACAACAGCGTCCTCAGCGTCCCGGGCCAGCACACGGGGATTGATGGCCGAACGCCTTTGGCTCCTCGCAAGTCAAGCACCCGCTGCAGCCCCGCACCGACGGCTCCCGACCCGCGCCCACCCGCCCGAGTCTTCCCCCTCGGCGTCTCCCCGCGGCAGCAGCGGCTGAGAACGGGGCTGCTTCCAACCGGGACACGGTGAAGGGCTGCAAGAGAGCCCCTCACACCTCTCCTGAGGGGAAGGGAGGGGCGATGCCCGCCTCACACCTCTCCTGGG
>VYXF01001311.1:0-14699 GCA_013397295.1 Polioptila caerulea
AATCATCCTCCTTTCTGTAATACTCGGCAAGAATACTTGGTCTTGGGAGGTTGAGGCTACCTTCATTTTAGTGAAACACAAGAAAGAGTTGTTCCTAACTCAATAAGCCCATGATGCCTCAAGCCATCAGAGTAGAGATACCACCTATAAGTAAACACGAGACCGAAAAGTAAATCTAACCATAGACAGTATTTCTCAAATCATCCACGACTATAAGACGTATACTGCCATCAAACAAGCCAAGCAAGTGAAACCCCTCTAATATAAAGAGCGCTAAACCAAGTACAAATATGAAGAAACCTAGCAGATTAACTACATCACACTACCCCAAACACACCAAGGTAAGCGCTATGTACTCACTATAGTAAAAACCACCACAGGATGGCTGGAAACCTACCCTGTGCCTCATGCTACTGCCCGGAACACCATCCTAAACCTAAAAAAGCAAGTGCTGTAAAAGCATAATACTCCAGAAAAAATCAAGTCAAACAATAAAACCCATTTCAAAAACAGCCTTATCAACACCTAAGCTAGAGAACATAGCATTAAGTAAGTGTACCATATCCCCTACCATGCACCAACTGCAAGCAAAGTAAAAAAATATAATAAACTGTTAAAAACCACCTTAAAAGCATTAGATAGGAAATCTTTCAAAAATTAAGAGCAGCATTTAGCAAAAACCACTTAGTTAGTAAATACCCAAAGTTCCACCAACCGAACAAACCCTGCCCACTCTGAAACCCTGCACACAGTAGACAAAAATAAAATCCCAATAGTGCATGTCAGAAGTTTAATAAAAAAGACAGTTTAAATCAATTCTGCCTCAAGTACAAACAAACCCATCCGTAGTATTATTTTTGCTCAAAAACCAAGTTACACATAGTAAATAATGCAAAAAAATAAAATAACACAATGCATACCACAAAAAAATCTAATTATTAAGTAAAAACCATGTGTAAATATTATTTACTGAATGTCACTGCCACTGTCCATATATAGCTATATACTGTATATGTGTGTATAAAGTTAAAATGTATGTTAATGTTAATATCAAGTTAACAATATGGGGATAAGGGATAGAATATCCTAGGTTGATGCTGAATTGTATCCCCATTTGTCTGTTTAGTTCAGAAGTAAGATTTGCACCTTTAAAACTGAATCTGAGAGCGAAGGCGAAGCAGTAGAATGTCTGAGGCAATTGTTTTCAAAACATAAAGATAAGAGTTTTCAGCTTCCCTCACTCACGGCCTGTGTTGTCTGCAGTGCAGACAGCGAGAGAGAGAGCTCTCCTTTGCTTCTTGTTAGTTTTTGGCTATCTGAGGCAGAGAAGTTCTCCAGACTGTTGTTTTTTTTTTTCTTAGAACTGTTTAACCTGCTCTGGACTCAAAACCCAAAAGGGCACCAGGAGCTCACACCTGTGGCCCCCCGGGCCTGCCCTGGGCCCGGCCTTTCCAGCACCAGAGGGACTGAGGGCAACGGAGCAAGCCGAGCTGCTGCCACGGGAGAGAGACTCTGGGAATTTGTCATCTCTGCGGAGCAGCCAGAAGTCTTGTTGTTCAATATTACTCATTTGTTGTGCTGGGGAGTGCTTTGCATGTTAAATAAACAATTTTTTTTTCCACTTTCCTCCATGGAATATTTCTTTTTTTTCTGTCCCGAACCAGTTGGGAGGAGGGGCGGTTCAGATTTACTTTCTAGAAGAACTCCTCCCGGAAGTTTCTCCCCAAATTTAACCTAAACAAAGACATGTCCCTTTCCAAGATCTCCACTTTTCAAAACCTTTTCAGATTTGCAAGACATTCCTGTTTGACATGTTTCTAAAACAGTGTTATAATGCATAGATCTGCACTACGATTAAATTTATCCTTTTTAATGGAGAGAGAGAGAAACTTCTGCTCTAAATTGTGTGTTTTCTCTAGTTATAACGCCATCATTTTTAAGGCAGCTAAAGACTCCCAAAGGCCACCAATTCCCCTTAAGTGGGGTGGATTACCTTCCCACATAGTCCTTCCCAACTTCTTTTCTTGTTCTGCTCTGAATACGAACATTTTAAAAATAACTTTTATAGAGTTTTTATTCAAGAGAAACATGGTGATTTTCTGCCATTAAATATTAATTACATTAACTACATAAACTACAAAATTCAATGCAGCTTCTGAAAGGAATGTAACTGTCATTACAATATATCACTGTTTCCTTTTTCCCTTCTCCCTCCCTTTCCTTTCCTCTCTCATCTGCTCTCCTCTCCCCAGATCACTCCTAATCACACTGTTGCTTTACCTTACTATGAAGAACTGTGAAATTCTTTCTGGGGTGACTGTCACACAGGACATCCACACCATTTTTTATCATGCTATCTACTCCACTCAGATGCAATGCAATCTATCTTTACTGCATCTGGAAGTTGGTTGAGATTAGGTCAGTTCGTTAGAGCATAGTGCTAATAATGCCATGAGTGTGGATTCACCCCTGTATGGGCCATTCACTTAAGAGCTGAACTTGAGAATCCTTTTGCCTCCCTTCCTCAGAATATTCTATGACAATAAAGTGAAGGAACAACTGTTAATAACAATTGATACAAAACTATGTCTGTCTTTATTGTCCATGTTGGTCAGTCTGATAATACTGCTCTGATTACAGGACTATACTAAACCCAATGAAGTTATATTAAATTGCTACCTGTTGCCACATCCTAAAACTTGCATAGTTAAGGTTAATGACCTGCTACACATAGCATCTTTGAGTTCTGAAGCCTCTTCTCACCAAAAAACCTACAGAAACTTCTCATGGATTTCATACACAGAAAGTAGATGCAGATGGGATGAGCTGAGTAAATGTACTTGGCAGGATTCATGAACTAATAGAGCCAAAGACACAAAAATGTAAATTAGTTTTCTTCTTTTTATATTAGAGTTGTAGATTTCAGTACAATACTTTGCAGATAGACTCAGTCCAATTCTTCATTGATAGACTTCCTCCACCTGCTCTCTGTTTAGGGAAAATACTTATTATCATCCAAAAATAACAACTGATCTTCCTTGTCATAATTTCAGGGATAGATAGCAGCTTCTCTGAACAGGACAGAACCACCAAGCACGTTTGTTGGTGGGTTTTACTAATCTCAAATCATAGTTATTACTTACCCTGATACTGGTTTTTATTCACGCACTGACTCTGCTTCTTGCTTACTGTAAATCCTTGGTCCTACTTTTGTCTGTTCACTTAGTGATTCTACTGGCTCTGACACTTTGACACTCTGTCATGCTCCACCTTCTCCCCTGAGTTTCCTTCCTTTCCTCCTCTAATGATTGCTTTCCCTAAATTCCATTCATTAGAGAGGTCAGGAACAGACAGCATCACAACCACATGGAAAAGTGTTTCCTCTGTATCCCATTTTAAGATAATCTGTGTTCCAGATGTTTACAAGCATTACCTAGTTGTGAATTGTTAGTCTGTGTTTGCTCTAAAATAGGCTATAGAATGTAAAAGCACTAAATTGCAACAGAGAGAGACAGCAGAAATTGTCATGTTGTTACAGCTGCTTGCCAGACCTATAATTAGCATTGCCTGACAATTCCCATTCAATGTTTTGGTTTTTTTTTTAGTTCTGAATACTTGGCCAGATCTCCATTAAATTTTCCATCTGGACCTCTGCTTTGAGGCAATATCACTCATAATGGAGCAACAATGTGTAAAAATGCATCCAAAGAAAAGTCAGCTTTGCCCACATTTTGCTCATGTTAAAGAAAGAAGGTAAACTTTTTCTTTGGGAGCTTTTATATCCCCATATTTGTAGATAGAAGTTTGAAGCTTAGCAGGGAATAGCCTGGTGTAAGAAAACTTTTTTTCACATACGTGGGAGGAGAGGAGACATGGAGGAGGGTAGCCTGGGACAGAAATCTCAAGGATTGAGTTTCGAAGGAGTAAAAAAGGTCAGAGTGAAGACAAAAAAGCTGTCTACATCAGGCAGAGGGATCAAAGCCCTCTAAGATATGGTCCCCTTCAGAGGGGGCACCTCAAAATTCTGCTGTAGCAAATGTGACATAGGCAAACAAACTCCCTACACCCTGGGGAGGGCACACAGGAAGGGTGGGTCCATGTCAGTTAACCTAAACACTTCGGATGGCTTACACAGGATATCCATATAATTGCCATCTTGGTGCAGCTGCTTCTTAGTGTTTAAATAAAACTCCTAAAGTAGGCCTTGTGCTGTGAAACATATTCTATTCCTCTTTTAAGTCCTGTGAAGTGGCACAAAACAAACCTGTCACAGAAAAAAAAAAAAATATGAGACTGTAGAAAAGAACAAGGAAATAATACAGTTGTTTGCATCACCCTATCTTCATTTCCCCTGCAATACAAGATATTTGCTTTGCAATTTAGTTTTTCAGGAACCTTCAGTATATATACCGCAGGAATACATACCATTGGTTTGCAAAGACCCTGTACCTCATTCCATGCACAACAGATCTTACACAGAGATGCCTTTCCAGAGAGCACTATTGGCTCTTCAGGCTTGCTTCTTTTTCCACTGAAGTTGTAAAGTGTGTGCTAAAGTAAATTCATATCTTCCGGAACAGGAAGACCATTCCACAGTTGAACACTTCCAGGAATAAATTGATTCTATATTTATCTCTGCCACAGACTTCCACAAAAGGTATTTCACGGACCTGTGTTCTTTCAGAGATATGTACAGCTCCTTAGTAAATGTAAAGAGTGAAGTGCCTATGCTTAGTAAATCCCTTGACTATGCTTGTTTTTCAGCCTTGCTGTCTTGTCCCCAAGTACCTCAACAGGAAACCTGAATCTCTGCTACTCAGAATACAGGCCAACCAGAAGACTCAGAACTGAAGATGGCTGAACTGACATGTCCTGGCTCCCAAAAATGTGAGAAAGAGTCAGAGTCTGCAAATCCTTCAGCCCCACAGCTAGAAAGAACAGCCATACTGAGATCCAGATACTTCTCCTGAAGAAAGCGTTTAAAGGCAGCAGAATAAGAAATGCACTGTCCACTTTTATCTACCTAACTGCAAAGTCTTAAGTAGAGAAAAATTACAGCTTGAATTTCCTGCAGCTGAAACCACTCTTATTTGCTCCTTCTGGTAAACCTGGACAGCCACTGCATGTGAAGCATCCTGTAGCTAAACCACACTTTTTCTGTCTTTGTCAATGTCCTAGGTGAACCAAGATTCCTTACTGGTGTTGATGAAACTCACCTGGGGCCTCTCCCACCACCCTGCCCAGGGTCTAGGACTCCATTTCAACTCAGTCCAGAGTCATCAGTCCCTGAGCTAGAGATGCCACAGGAGCATCAGCCTCTGGCCCTGCCTCTTGCCTGGACTTCAGATCCACACTGCAGACTTGCCTCCAACCCTGTCTCTGGCCTCATCTCCTTTTGTTCCCAGAAGGATACCCTGGATGAATCTTGGATCTGGGTCATCACTCCTCCAGTCTGGAGCTGTTGATGGAGCCTGTTACCAGTACTTAGCTATGCCCATCATTTTTGGGTCTCATTGGAAAGCACCCCACTGGTTAGGGCACAGCCTGAACTGTCAGCCCTGAGATCCCTGTCCCACAAAGGAGAATGCTGCTAAGGAGTAGCAGCCTACACTTGAGTTCACTTATAATATACTCAGTCTCCAGCTAAGAAATCCGTCAAGCTGTGACAAGAAATCACTCTCCAGAACAGCGGGTTAGACCAGCACTGCCCAAGTCCTGCCTCTCCTGGACACAGGGTATATGCCCAACTAAATTCCTGTTTTCTTGTTCTTCCATTTTATAACTACTGTTCACTTAGGAGAGTCACTGCTGACTCTAAATCTATGAGAGCCAATCTTCCTCATTCATCTCCTACATACCTACCCTTTTCGAAGAGTACAAAGCATCATTAAAGTACCCTTTACAAAATACTTTGGCAGTGCATCAGATCCCTCCAACCCCAAGCACCTTTTCCTTTCAGAAACTGTAAATGTTCCCCTCGGGACCGTTATCTCAGAACTTGTCCCGGCTCCTGGCCCCATTACAGGTCTCTGTACGGCCTCTCTCTGCTGCTTGGCAGATTTAGCCAATCCAGTGGGTCTCAGTGTGGCACTCTGTGGCAGATTTATTGTGACTACAAAGACGAAGAAAGGAGTGTCTCTGGCTGGGGTGGCAAGAGATGGTTTATTGAAGGCACCTCATGGCACCTTTGCCTTGATGGTGTCTCCCAGACCAGAGCGAGAACAAAGACCGTACATCAGGTTCTAAGGAGAGGTGAAATAGGGGTTGGGTCCTGGGTGTCCACCAACCAGTGCTCCCAGGGGTTATCTTGACTGCTGAATTATGTTTTCCTCAACCAATCTCCCCAGGATAGAGGAAGATTCTCTGTCTCAGAGCCTATCATCTCGGGCCCCTCAGAGAATATTCTCGGACTTGGGAAGGGTTTCAGAGGGCAGTCTTGCCCTTGAAGGGGAGGGGTAGAAGAGGGGTACAACCAAGTACAAAACTTGCAAGGGTACATGGAACAGACCATTAATACAAAGTTGATTACAAAGCACACCACTACAAGAAACTATACCTGAGTCGGACACTGACACCTATAAAAAGCACTCTCTTGAGTGCCATCTGTCAATGAGCCTTCAGCAAGGCTATAAAATAAGGGCACTGACAAACACATGCCAAAATACAATGTACGTTAATTTGAGTATCTACAAAAAATATTCCCTGTGATATAACCAGGGCTGTTGCAGTGCATGTTCTCAGCTTATTTGCTGTATTTTTTCCTTTCTGTATTTTGTACTGGGTTTTGTGCCAGTTTATGGCATGTTTCTGTTGTCCCCCATTTTCCTGAGTTAGTTTGGACCTGGAATTCCCCTCAGCACAGGTCAATCACCTAAACCCTATTCTCTTGTCCCCCCCTATATGGTCAGTTCCCTTCCCCTATTCCAGACCCTTCTATGTCAGTCCTTCCCCAGGTCCAATCCTGCCCCAATAACCCCCTTGCCCCGCCTGGGTTCCCTCAGTAATTTTAAAATCAGGCGATTTTTTGAGAAGTATCCAAGAGCCGCCTTCATTAAAGTCTCATTCTGCTAAGTTCGTGGCTTTGTGGAATTATCTCGGGGTGCTTCTCCTTCCCTCCTCCTTGCCACACATTTTCGACGCTTGCATGAACCCCGTGAAAGGCACGGCGTGACCCTGACGCCGCCAGCCTGAGCTGCATTGGGACTGAGCTGGCACAGCCTCTCCTGAAGCAGCCCATTCGTGACGCGCTGCGCGACCGGGTGGAGAGAATAACCACCGCAACAGCTACCTGGGGAAACCGCAGCGTGACACAGGGCAGAAATCCTATATGATTCCTCAGCTTCTTTTGCATCAGCCTCCTATCAGAGTTGGCATTCAATGTTGGCTTTCCACGTTTTTCCATCCGTCAGCTTTGACAAAGAGAATTTCATCTGCCTCTTTGCCAGTTTTAACACCAGAATCAAGATGATGAGAGGCCACAATGAGTGCAAACCCTGTGATGTAGTTTGAAAGCAGAGAGTGTTTTCCTGGAAAAATGCATCCAAAGCAGATGTAAGCCCACTGAACCTAAAGCATGAGTCTACAATAGGACTGGTGACAGGAAAAAGGCCTGATGATTAGGATGCAGGATGCTCACCCCAGCTCTGCTAATAACATGCTGTCAGACCTTGAGCTATTTCCCTCTCTGCTCACCTCTGTCCTTTTGATCACCTTGGCTATTCCAATTAGAAAGGTAATGCTTTCCCCAGATACCTTATTTGGCCAATCCTATTACCATTCCCACTGCATTTTGCATGGTGCAATCACCTCCAGTAAGATGGTACATTCCTGCGTGGTGGGTCCACACCAGGCAAATACGCATAGAATGGTGGTGATGGCTGGCTCCTGGAAAGGGAGGTGTGCATTCTTGGCAGTAGCAGTGGTTTCTGACTCTGTGCTGGCTGATGGGCAAGTGCAGAAGGAGGTGTATGGGTATCTGACAACTGCCAAAATATCTGCTTCCCATCTTCTCTCAGATAAAGATGGCAGGCTGGATTTTGTTGTGTGTAGCACTTTGACATTGCTGCAGCACTGCTAGAAGGTTCCAGCTGGAGACACCTGCTGTGGCTGACTGAGCCAGTACAAACCTGAAAAACAGGCCACTGCTGTGGAGGAAGACCAGTCCATCCCTGCAACACCTCATTGGTCTTGTGAGACATGGGCAAACTCAGCTGGCACTAGACCAGGAATGAAGGCATCCCGTGGCCCTGTAGGGTAATGTCCTATGTTCAACTGTGAAATTCTGAAAAATACAATTCTCAGGGAGATGCTGCAAGTGTCAGGGAAGCAGAGGAAGGCCCAAAGGTAGCCTCCAGTAACCTCAGCAACAGAGCAGTGTGAGGAGAGGTGATGCTGAAATGGCTGCTAGGGACAGTGGGCAGTCAAGTGACAGAACTAATCAGCACATTTGACTAATGATCTTGATCGCCGAATACATTTCAAAAAATCCCATGGGAAGCTCTTAGAAATACCAATTTTACAGAAGATGGTGCTTATTTCTATGTCTTTTCTGACTGCAAAGAATGTTTCATTTTATGTGTATTCTTAATACTGAATGAGCAAATAAGAAACCATGAAGCAGAACCACTGAAAACTGCCTCTGCAGAGACATTTATTACCCACACCATTATCTGCACTAGTTTCATAAGGAGCATCATTGGTAAAACAGGTAAATAACTATGTTGGCACTTACAGGTCCCAAGACCTTTCCTCTGTGAAATTAATAAAGTTAGTGAGCAGATATGATTTACAGCGACGTATCTCTGGCCAACATTACATCAGGAATTCAGGGTACAGAGAAGGGATGAAGATACATAAAGAAAACAGTTCTAATCTGAGATTTTAGGCTATGTGGTATAAAATTGACTATTAAAAACAAAACAGGCAAGTAGTTATAGTACACTCTTCCAGTGTATTATTTTGCTTTATCTCAAAATTTCTCTTTCCTAAAGTAGATACTTTAGATATTTGAAGATTTGCAGCTTCTCTTATCTCCTGTTTTGATGAGAGCTTTTAATAATAGCATTAAAATAAAGAGTCGAAAAAGATGAACTGGGAATTCAACCACTAATCCCAACATAGAAAGGGAAAAGATGTTAGTCTTGTTTCCTGACATGAAAGGCCCCAGGAGGAAAGACAACAGGCTGAAAAAAAGAGAAAAGCCTCTTCCTTCTGTGACATTTTTCAGATTTTTTCCATTTTTTTCAAACCAAAATATCATCAGAATCAAATCCTTCTCCCCAACACTTATGCATTAAGATAGCATTTTCTAGTGCAACACTTCTGTCAAAATGTCATGATCAACTCTATTCAGCAACTTCTGGAGTTGAGATCTTATCTAAGTTACAAATACAGCATTAGAAATAATATTTTCCCAGCCAAGCTGCTCCTTGCTTATCCAGCAAAGGAGCGTCTCAAATCCTTGCTCCCAAGAGCATTCACCTGCAAGGAGGGAGGGGTTGGATAGCCTGGAGATTGCAACACTTTTCAGGTAAGTTGAGTCATTTTGAGATATACCTAGTCTACTTAAAAGTTATTCCTGGCTTTATGTTTCTAATTTATCTTCCATCCTAGATTACCATATCTAGGAATCTCTAGGCTCTGAGTAAGCATTTGGTAATATTTTCCTCTGAAGGTAACAAGCCAAACTCTCTATGCCAACATCTGCCTTTTAAGCAATGCCTTCTTTTTCCCCTGGAAAGAAAAAAAAAAAAAAAATCCTGTCTTTTTATGGTTTCAGTTTATATTGCCTCTATCTCTGTCTATTTTTAGGGATCAAGTAATGGTAGGTTGTAGGTTGATACCAGGCAGTGCTAAGTGAAAACCAGGCTCCAAGGATAGTAATTAAACTGTATTTGTTAGTAGCGCTTCCAGTTTGAATCTTCAACGTATAGAATCTTCACACCCATCTAGACATAGATAATTTAAGTTTCTCAGACATTGACATGGTCTTGCCTGTGTTTGTACACACGGATGTACACACCTCTTTACTCAAGTAACAGTCCCTTGACCTGACAAAACCAATGAAGTAGGGTATTTAAAGCAGTATCCTTTGTAGCCATAGAGGAGTTACTCTGGGACATCTGTAATATGAGACAGACCCACATTCTGCTTTCATTCATTAATGAGAGGTCTGCCTTTTTGAATCCAGACATCTCTTGCTCCATATCTTTACTGATGGCGTAGTTTTCATGAAGCTTCCTGATTACCAGCCCCAAAACCAGATCCTGTCCACCTATCAGAGAAATGTCCTCAGTATTTCTTGCCCTACATGACCCAGTCCCACTTTTTCTGGTCTACAAAGCTTCAACAATATGGTAAATTCTCCTCTAAGGCAACAGGAAATGGACTCAGAAGTGCCATGGGACATTAGGCACTCATCCAGTACAAATTCACTCTGCTGATTCAAATGCAATAAGGCAGTTTTGTTGGATTAACTTTGACCTGGCAGATTTTATGCCAGATCAAGTACTGCCCATCTTTGCATGGCCCCTCTAAAGTGTGACTAAACACACAAAGCCAATATCACACCAGAATGCATTCAACAGAAATGGGATCATGTGCCCACCCATCATCTGGCTCAGGTTTGTTACCCCTGTGTGATCCAGAAAGGGCTATGTTGGTAAGGAACATTCATGGTACCAAGGCTGGGAGGAATTCACAGTCCATACAGAAGTGAAAGATTCTATCCTGTGGGATTATGATTGGGTCTGGGGAAACTCCTGTTTAAGCCAGAATCACCTGTGGTTTGCTCTCCTCTTAAGGGTGTAGGAAAGGACCCACAACCCAGCAATGCAGGCTAACTGGTTGTACCTTGAGGGTTTGGTACTAGTCCTCTGAAGTAGGGCAGTTTCCTCATCCTAATGAGAGGTTGACTGGACAACTCCTTGGTGACAGTATCTGAACTCTTCAGAGCAGAATACAATGATTAACAGAGTCTGTCATTCCATTTGCAAAGCTATTGATGATAGGTTTATCACTCTTCAAACATGTCTTTAGGTTGGAGAATTTTTAGCTACTTGTGGTTTTACAACTTTCCCAACCTTTGGCCATGCTGTGCTTAAGCAACACAATAAAAATTACTGTTTCAGCAGCACCTGAAGATAGGAAGTAGAGAATAATCAGTGTGCTTTCAATACCTTAGTGGTCAATTGTGGAATAAAAACTTTAATCTGCTCACAGTGTACACCTAGAATGCTTTCACAGTGGCCTTATAGAAAAAAGATGGTTAAAGAGTAATTGTGCAGGGTGTCTTATATAAGCTCAAGGAGGCAGGAAGGAAGCATGAAAAGGGTTCTGCTCTTGCTAGGGAAGATGGGAAATTTAAGACCATAGTTTCACAGTAATCAATTTTCAGCAGAAACATCCCATCCTAGAGCCCTATCTTTATCTCCCATCAAAGGCCAAGCAGGTCTTTCACAGCTTCATTGTGAAACACCACACCTGCACCACACTCCTGAAACCCTACTGTGAACTCCACAAAAGAGCCAGTGGGAGCTAAAGCAAAGGTTAATTTCCACAATGGATTCCTTGATCTGGCTCATGACTTTTGCACTGGCTGACTGAGGGGCTAGCTCCTTGCAGTACAGGGGAAGGAAAGAATACATGGAAGCAAGAAGAAGGAAGCAGAAACCCTGTTACCTGTCACTGCCACAAAATGCCTCATACTGTGGAATCATAGCCTAAGGTCCCAGTCTCTAGAAAGCCTAATGTCTTGAAAAGAAGTCTAACCGACATCTAGGAAAATAAATCAGGCCATCTTGTGCTGATAAATTTGAATGTGGCACCCTGATACACCACTGCATACTGCTGTGTATGACTGTCTGGTAAAGAATCCTTTAGCTTATAATGATTCAGGCAACTGTCTTTTGACTAAGACTCTTCCTTCATAAAACAAATAAAAAACCAAAACCTTTCTCTCTTCTATGTTACAAATACTTACAATGACATGGGAAATGCCAAGGAAAATGCTATGAGAAATTAACAGATACTTCAGAGGAGTTTGGACACAAGGAAAAAGTGGACCATAAAACCCCCCAACTACGTTTGTTTCAAGAATCAACAATAACAAAAACTCATAAAGCAACTAGTTATTTTAGGAAACTAGCAAAGTGATTGACATGCTCTTCAATCTCATCTAGGAAATTCTTCTTCTATCACCTAAATCTAAGAAAAACAAATAGGCAAAATACATGTATAAATCTTCCTTAAGTCACCAAACTACTGAGCAGTAGTTTATCATCATTCAATGTAGTTGCCTAAAGCTTTCAATACAGCTGTATGACCACTATAAAAAAGCACTGTGAATTGTAACTGCTATACTCAACAGATGATAACCTCTGATGTGGGATTTTCTATCTCCAATGTAGGTCATGTCCCTAAGGTCAAGGTAAAGAGAAGATTTTTACCAGCAGATCTCTACCATATCTTTACTGAAGAAATAAATCAACCGTCAGTTTTATGCAACTGTACTCAAAAAGGGAGCAAATAAAATTCAGGAAATCAATCTTCAGTGTTTCCCAATAAAAGCTATCTGCTTCTTCAGATCTGCTTGTCAGGATTTGTAGGCCATTTAAAAATAACCAGTGAGATGAAAGGGTAAAAGAGAGAGCTTTGTCTTTTACATGTCCTGTGCATTAAACCCTTCGAACATTCCCTCTTGATCTCCATCCTGGAGTAGCTGCCCTAGTATAGTTTACGATTCTTTAATTCAGGGTGTCAATATTATCAGAAGTTCTCTTCTATACTTTGCCACCTACTAGCTGTTCAGAGAAAGGACAAACCTGGCACAGTTACAATAAATTAGTTCAGGGATGTGAGTTGCATTCATACTTATGCTGACAATTGCTCTGCTGTCCTCTAAGCTCTCTGTTCTGGTTTGAAAAGCAAAACCAGTGGGAGACTTCTAGTCAGAAATACAATTTATTAGGAAAAAGGAAATTAAAAGAAGGAAACAAAAAGAAACATGCAATAAGGAAAAAGAAAAAAAATCACTGACAGAGTCCAAATACAACCTGACACCCTGCTGGAGTGTCCTGTTGGAGCAGTCCAGTTGGAGTGGTGGCTGCAGTCCTCCTGGAGTAGCAGTTGTGGCTCTGCTGAAGTGGTAATCCTGTAGAAAAGGTGCAGCTCTCCGCTGAAAAGTCCAGTGGTGGGTGCAGCTCTCTATTGAAGGTCCAGTGGTGAAAGATGGGCCTGTTCTTCCTCTGGGGGTCCAGTGAAGGAGGCTGTTTGATGTCCCAAGTATCAGGTTTTTATCCAGATAGAGGGGCTTGGCTCCAAACCCTCCCCCCCTCGCCTCCCCCAGATGGAACATNCAGAAGATTACATCTCTCCCTTCCCAGTTCCAACAGATGGTAATAGAATAACACACCCCTGATTATATTTTACCCATGACACTCTCCTATCACTTGTCCTTACCCTGCTTCTGAATTTGGAAATTCTTGTGTCCACACAAGAATTCATACCCTTCACATGGAGGACTTTGTCATGTGGGCAGCCCAGTGTTAAAGGTATGAATAGTCCTTGAACTGAGGGTGAGCAAGAGCTGCCCCAGCAGGAAGTCATCCCCAATCAACACTGCTCATCTACGCCATTACTAAAGGGCACACTTAAGCACCTAAGAAGAGGATAGATTCTCATTTAGCCTAGTGTCTTAGGTTGTAGTGCAAGATGTAACCAGAAGTATACATTCTATCACCATCTGTTGAAACTGGGGGTGGGGTGTGTGTGTGGGTGGCGGGGTGGGGAGGTGTTGGCGGGGGGGTGTATATCCTGTTAATGGGCCAGCTGTTAAAAAACCAGGTGGGGCAGTTTTCTTTATCTTTTCCATCTCAGTCCAGGGAGATATCTTCTGTTAATGGGACATTGAATCTCACTGCATGACCGATAAAATTACATCATTCCATTGTGAGATGCTCCACCCAAGGAGAAGGGCCAAGCATTCCTACCTACATAAAAAACTGAGATTTGGAACACCAAGGCAGCCTTTTCTCTGGTACATTCCCAAAAGAAAACCAAGCCCATATACACTACCACTGAACCGTCAGAAGAAAACTACACCTTTCTACAGGATCATTGCTTCAACAGAACCACATCTGTCACTCCAGGAAGGCTGCAGCCACCATTTAATTGGACTGCTACCAACATCCTGACCAACAGGGTGTCAGGTTGTATTCTGACTCTGTCAGTGTTTGTTTTATTTTGCTTTTTGCATTACTACATTTTTATTTTAATTGTCCTAATAAATATTATTCCTGTAATATATATTATAAAATAATTGGTGCAATAAGAAATTCAAAACAGCAGCATTTGTTAAGCAGCAAACAGTATTAAGCTTAGTGATAAGGATGAAGATTCAAATACCAGGGAGACACTGTCCTCAGAAATGTATATACCGGAATTTTCTCGTCTGACAAGATCCCAGCAGGAGGCATCTGACAGACATCAGCAAGATAATATTCGTTGCCAGAAGTTTATCTCAGGAGATTCTGATTTGACAAGATTTCAGCAGTTCCAAGAAACTAGCAACTAAAAAGGACTGTTATGATAATATGCTAATGAAGAACTCCCTTCCAGAACCAAAAAACTGTATAAAATGAACTCCTTTAGAAGTAATCTCCAGAAAACCCAGGAGGACTTTGGTGTGATGGAGGTCAAAA
>VYXF01001311.1:23370-58114 GCA_013397295.1 Polioptila caerulea
GCCTTGCCACACGTCCTCGAGGCTTGCTTGAACCCCGTGAAAGGCACGGCGTGACCCTGACACCGCCAGCCTTAGCTGCATTTGGGACTGAGCTGGCACAGCCTCTCCTGAAGCGGCCCACTCATGACGCGCTGCGCGACCGGGTGGAGAGACCGACCACCGCAAGAGCTACCTGGGGAAACCGCAGCGCGTCAACTGATCACTTGAGAGGCTTTTCTTTAGATCTATTTAACATTCACTTACTACTTAAAGACCAGATTTTGGTGAATTATTGAAAACTAGGAATCTTTTCTCTAAATTTAGTGCACACTCTGTTCTATTGCTCATCATGGTAGATATTTATTTGATGAACAAAAATGCCAACATAAGAGGAATTTATTTCAATCTAAAATGCCTACTACAACTTTATTAATATAAGCCTGTCTTTGAGAGCTTAGGCAGCTGGAACCAGCAAAGCCTTCTGAAAATAATTATGACTTCAGAGTGTGACACCAACTCTGTGCAGCTCAAAGCAGTATATGGTTACACCAGACATCTATTTTGCATGGATAGGTCTCATGGTTACCAAGAGTGTGTTACATGATGGATCCACATTGAATGGTGTCAGTGGAATGGAAGCTGATTTTGGCTCCTTCACTGTTACTGGAAACTGCTCAGCTGACCAGAATTATGCAGCATGTGAAAACCAATCTCCCGCTGAGGATGTTCAAAGAAAAATCGCTTTCTGGTTAGCAAGTATAAGTACATTGATAAAGGCACTAACTTGTATCCCATTGGACAGTAAACATTCCCCATTACTCCCCACATTCACATTCTGTCATTTTAACCAGCTGCCTCAATAGACAAGCAAGATAATGCCAAGACAGGGACTAGAAATATGCTTAAAGATGGAGGAGTTTAAATCAAGGTCTGGGGACCAGGAAGTCTCAGCTCTAATTCCTTTTCTACCACTGCAAGGCAAACGGTCATATGACAAGTCATTACAGTGCCAACATCAATACCACCGTGGCTCATGGAAAGCAAAGGTGGTTCATCCTCCTGAAAAAAAAATACCAGTTGCATTATCTGCTATAGAGAAGCACTTACTGAGAACAGTAATTAGAGCACTATTGTTTTATCTGATCTTTATTCCAATCTATTTCTTCCATTATGTAATGGTATGTCCATTACTAGCAATGAGAATTTCACACATGTAAAGAGCCAAATATTACAGAATAAACCTCACTTCCTAAATCATAGCTTTATTCTGCTTTGGGTTTTTTTTTTCACCCTCTAAGAGAATCCAATCGTTTTTGTGCCAGGATGAAACAGTACAGATCATATGCTTAAGTGAATGAAACAAAGTAGAAAAAAAAGAATAAATAAATAGAAAAAATAAACTCATATATGAGTAAGTAGAGAGAGTCAAGATAAACACAGCAGCTACAGTATAAAATTAAAAATAGTAAAGACAAACTCAGTGACTGAAAATGTGAGTTATGAAATAGAGTCAGAACATATGAATGAATGCTTGGCCTTCACACCAGAAAAATAGAAATCTTTTCATTTCAAGGGACAGAATTTTAAGTCAATTGTTAAAAAAACACAAAACAGAGTGTTTATAACAACAATAACTGCCCTTCTCATATGACAACTGCATGTTTCCTTCAGTTTGCTGATCTCTTTCTCTGGTGCCAATGCCAGCCTAAACAACTCTCACCTTCTTCCCACCACCACCAGCCTGGTCCTGCTCCCTTCTTCATGAGGGCAGACATTTAGGAGCTCCCAGGGCAAACAGGTTTTAAAATGACTGAACTCCCAAACCCCATCTAAACCCTGTTTTTTTCAGCTGGGTCAGTTCACAGCTGCACAAGCAGCAGCTGAAAGATTTAGGAATTACAATAACTTGGCTGAAAGATGGGGCTGGTGTCCAGAGATTGCTTAGGACATCTTAAACAGACTTGCCATCACTTGCCTTAACTCATCACTCAACAAATGCTTGTTTTAGGATCAGCTGGCTCTGCCTCTGACAGAGGCAGACCTCATCTCATGGATCTACTCCCTCTTCCACCCCATGTCTCCATTTCCTTTTGGCAGACAAAGAAGTTTTTTGTACCTTTACAATAAACAGGACTGAGGAACTTATGCAGATAAAAAATAGATTTTGCCTTTGTTTCACTCAAGTCAGTTTTCAAGGGATGCATCTTCTGCCTATTTCACCCCACATGTACACACCTGAGAGCATGAGCTGGTGCCTGGGGACAGGGACACACAGGACTCACTCTGTTCAAGACTGGCTTAGCTCATGTATGTGTTCATGAAGTTACTGTGCAGTGGGCCCTAAAGCTGTCCCCTTTAGCTGTGCACTTGTTTGTTGTAACTGTATACCCAATAAGAAGATGATTGAAGTAGCTACTCGCAAATAAATAAATCGCCTCTCATGTTCTGTCCAGTTACTTCCACTTCGGGTGATTTCTTAATGCAATTGCCCAGTCTGACAATAGACGCCTGTGGAACCTTACTGCTCAGTCACTAGTAATTAACATGATTCCTGCCAGCAGAGACAATCAGAAAATCCAGCTCAAGACAGTTTTTAAAACATCCATGAGTGGGCATAAGTTTGCGTGAAGCTAGAGAAGATGATCCACCACTCTTGCCTTTTCCTTAATGTTCTAATCTTTCTCTATAAGAACTGCTAAATGCAAAAGCAAGGGGAAAAGTTCCTGATATGCTGATAGAGAAGACAATTTGAGACGTCTTCAATCAGCGTGGCAAGTCACAGTACCTGAGAATTAGAAAGTGCAAAGAGAATGCATTGCTGGAAAACAACAATAATTTTTTCAAGGCTGACAGAGAAGTCAATCCAAAAGCAAAGAGAAGAAAGACAGTAAAGGCATTCAATCATCTAGCCTAGGTAATGGGAATTTAAAAAGTGTGAGGGAGACAAGTTCCCATGATCTTATGAAAGAAACAATTCACAACGTGTTGGGTAAATGGGACAAACAGCACAGCCAGTGCAAGGCAAAAACTGGTTAAAACACGTAGTACTGGCAAAGATCCTAAGTCTGGTCCTGAACATGCAGCTTCACACTCAGCCACCATGACAAGCCACGCACTGCGTCCTCCAAAGATGCCTCCCTCCATGCCTACTCCTGCCTTCTTGCCATCTGTAGCACTCATCCAGCCAGGGGCTAACTCAGAACAACTGGATGACCCACATGAAAACTCATCAATATATTGCAGGCAGGACCATTATTCTGAGCTGCAGTGTGGTCTTAAGCTTGCTAGGAAATCATACCTGAATCTATGGCAGATGTCTTAATACCAAAAATAGCCTACAATACATATATAGAATTGCAACTTTTCCACTGCATGGCAAATATTGGGGATTTTAAGGAAGGCTGACTGCTTAATTCTGTAAATATATATAATAAGGGAAGGCTTCCCCTGTCCTAAACCCTGTAGATCTGAAACTCTGGCATAATGCTGGACATCTACCAAATGACTAATCAGTCAGAAGCCTTGCTGGGTTAAATACATAGGCAACATCATGGCGATTGCAGATTCCAGAGTGCAGATACTTTGGAAATGGGTTGAAAAACAAAAATTGCTCAAGCTCTCTCAGAACATTCAAAGTATCCTTTTAAAAATATATTATTAAAAAAAAAAAACAAACCCAACAACAAAAAAATACAAAACCCAAACAAAAAAAATCCGGCCCTGCTAACTTTGACCAGACTATTGTAGCTATTTGGCTGCCAATTCTGGGATCCCTCAGGGTTCATAAGGAGAAATAGCTGTAAACAGAGAGTCAGGGTGTAAGCCCTACAAGGTCCTGTAATTTACCTATTGTCTCAGAATTTTTAACCAGAATAAAAACTGCTATATCACTGAATGAGGGCCAGCAGGCTATAATAGAGACATATACCTCTACTTCCTGGAACCTGAAGAAAAAGTATCAGAGGGTAGCTCCCAACAGGAAGATTTTCCTCACTCTGCTCTTGAAAGGGTTATCAATCCCCCTCTGCTGCCTCATTCTTTGTTTTAGGAATAAAGAAGATTGCTACTGATCAGCTGTGCAAAATTTCAGCTGTTTTGCAACCCCTCCAACAGAAAGCCATCAAATGGAGTTCTAGAACAAGCTGGAGAAGCTGGAAATTTGCACCTGAACATACACCTTATGGGTACAGCTGCAGTACTTTCCTACATCAACACACCCTCCACTAGCTCAGGGACCGACACACTACAAATAACTTCATAGCACCACTAGAAATAATATAAATCTCTGGTAGCCTAGCTAGACTGCATTCAAAAGCCAGGGAGAATGAGACCAGCAAAGGCTCATCCCTCTTCTTCTTTAAAGACACTTTCCACATGTTTGAAGACTATCACATCTACCCTCAGTCTTCTCCAAGCTAAATAAACCTCCTCTCATCGTCTTTCATCACAGGTTGTGCTTTTAAGACTTTTGATAGTTCTTATTATATTCAAGTTAAATGTAGTTCTAATAATTAGTCTTACTCCAAGGAAAGGTTGCAACTGATCTATCACTGTGCTGCACCAATACAGCAACAGCCTTAAGCAACCTTTAATTTTACTGTCAAACAATCCTCGAAGAAATCAAAACTATTCTGTGAAACAGATCTTGCTGGGTTTTGTAAGAGCAACCCTACGATCCTGTATGCTGTAGCATCAAATCAAGGTCTTCTGGCAAAGGATTTTCAGTGGAAGAGAAAGAGACACAAGGATCTAATGCTCCAAATGTACAGTAAATGACAACATTCAAAATGTCTTTTTACTCATGAAAAGTAAAGCCATGAAGATCTAACTGAATCTATCAGTATGACACTGTAAAGGTGTTTAAAAGAAAATAAAAGGAAATAAGGAGGCAGAGTCAGAGTATTTGTGCTGAGGTAGGAACTGAAACAGCTTGTCATCATGAAGAGACTTTGTTTACAACAGTTTTTCACAATGACATTTACTCCTGCCACTAAGCCAAAAGAGAGATCAACATACTCAAGGAGAGAAATAGTATTTTATTACTCCTATTACTGACAAAAATGTGTTGACACTGACATTTCATGGGTTAATCTGTATTGCAGGTTATATTGAGTTCAATTAACAGGTTTTGTATTGAAGTTAGTTATTCCTCACATAGCTACCTGACATCAGACATACTGACTATCTACTACTTTACAAACTAAAATAAAATTAAAACAAACAAACAAACAAACAAACAAAACACTGAGAAAGCAGAAAAAATAAAATTCTGGCAGCCGTTATGAACTACATCTTCATTCAAAGATCTTCCAACATGCCTCACAGTGCAGATGCCAAACCTTTCCAAGAATATAAGACCCACATTTGAGCAATAACAGTATGAATAGATGTAGTGGATGCAACTGCAAAGGTATCTAGTGTTAAGTACATGTTGTTGTGAAGTCACTAAAGATCAGTTGTTTAAAAATTACATATGAATGCTTTGTTTAATGGACTACAAATAGGCATACAGACAGGTTATCTGCATAGATATTTTTTCCAAGTCAGTCAAACATGGAGGAGCCTAAAAACGTTCAAGTAAAATAAATCCAGGAAGTTTTGTATGTCAAGTACAATGTATGAAAAATAATGCTCCTCTGGGACCATATAATCAACCATTAAGGTTGAAAAAGACATCTGAGATTAGAGTCCAACCATGACTCATATCTTAAGATACTGTCCTTCAAGGATGATAGTTTTATTTGTCGTATCTTAAGTCTACATTTTCCACAGAAGTCAGGCTGACACGGGAAAACAAATTTGCACATAAAATTTGTGTAGTTGTATATGTTAGTTTCAGAAATGTTCACTTAAAAAAAACAAAAACAAACCAAAAACTGTTATTTAAATCAACTCAAATACTCTTATCTGATGAGCAATGAATGCAATCCAATTTGAGATAATCTTCCATCTTCTTATTCTATTTATTGTAAACATCTAAAATGTATCTTCTATTTTTTCCCTTTCTGTAATTTCAAACTCTAATCATATCTTTAAACCCCTATCCACAGACCAGAATGATTAAATATAATTCTGATGTTGGACAATTCCCTTTATCTACCCCCTTCTTCAGTTCCAATTATGATTATGGAACAGAGAGAAAGCAAGCCTACAGCTTTAAATGTCCTTCAGTGTCAAAAGGCTATTAGGCCTTCAGTTCTGCCTAATATGAATATATATATATATATATAAAATAGCAGGACAAGAGAAACCAAGGATAATGGAGAATATGGCCATTTAGCATGATGTCACTTGCCACAAAATTCAGAAACTGCATCCAAGCATATTCATCAATGTTATCCCACAGCTTCTCTGCTGCTTCATCACCTGTAGCTGGATTCCACTGCTAAAGGCAAATGCAGGAAGTTTGAATTTCTTGGATATCACTTCATCTTTCTTTTAAAGGGACTGTGAAAAAGTCCCCAAGGTTCTTCAGGGGAGCAAGTGAACTGTAATTCTTAAAAAACATAAACCAGGACTCTTTTCCCTTTAGTCAACATCAAGAAAGACTGAATGCTCTGGGTAAAGGACAGCAAGATATGTCTTAGGTCCATCAGATGCAGAGTGTATAAAACAAGTAGTTCAGGACAGAGCGGTAACATGAGTTTCCTGTCTGGCAACAGCTCTGTTTTACATGGTGTGAACAACTTCTCCATCTTAGATCCCTCTCTGTTCTACCAGCCAGGGTGTTTGAGCAACCAAGCAATGCACTTGATCAGAGAGCTGATCTCTTTGTAAAGCAACCCAGCAAAATAAATGGTTATTTTCAGTGGAACCATTCTGAGTCTTGTTAAGTGTGCAAATGCCCAAACAGATCTGACAGCACAATGGAAGAAGCCCTGAATGGACATGAATGGGAAGCCAGGAGCACTGAATTAAGTTGACAAAGACACTTAAGAAATACAGAGAATGACACTTAAAATACCACAAGGATAAGAAAGCCTGACATAACCACACAAGTACAGGTACTCCAACACTGATCCTAATCACACATCTCAGATCCAACACTGAAGCCAGCCCAGGAAGTCTCTGTTCCTTTAGAAGCTGTTTGCCAGTTTGTCAAGTGTGCTGATCAAATCCTTTCTATGTTGGACTGAATATTGGTTCAACAAAAGCAACTGGAGTGAAAACAATGCCTGAAAGAAAAGGAAGACAAAAAGATATGCAAGACCTCAAGGAAAACTCAATGTAAGACTGATTCCTATAAACCTTATATCAAAACAACTAAACTAGTTGTAATTCTTCAACTGTGTAGTGCAATCTGTGCACTGGGACACGTTTTAAATGAGAAGTTCCCAGATATGATGTGGCTCGAGTTGTTTTGTATTATTTTGCATCCACATAAGAGAAACTAAGAAGCACAGCCAAGAAAAATAAGGCAGTTACAATGTACCATTTCGTCATGCTCAGGGAAAGAAAAACAAGTGCTAGTACATATATCTCCAACACCCAGACATCAAAACAAGTATTTTTCAATTCTGTTTATTTGGACAGGCTTTGGATGCTGCCCATTTCATAAAACAGAGGATAACAGGAAAACAACTTCAGAGGAATTATCCCCAGTTACCCCAGAATAGTGTATATGGTTCAGAGCAGATGACATGCACCGTTCCATTAACAACTCACCACCCTTCAGGACCAGCCCATGTGGGAACAATTGTTCTGATTGGTACCAGAAAGAGATCATATGAGCAAGGGGGAGAGAAAGCAAAAGTACATGAACTCCACACCCAGGTTTGTAAAAAAGCACAAAGGGAAGTTATGTTCACACCTTTTTTTCTGGAAGTCAATGACATTTCGACATCTGAATATTCAATTTGTGAAATCTTTCTTTTGTAGAATCTAAATTACAATGTGAGTTGACACCCAAGCTGACTTTCTGAAGGACGCTATGGTGGTTTCATGGCTCAGATATCACACTTCCATTGTATACCCGGAGAACTGAAAAATGATTAAGTGCTCATGAGACAGTGCTGAGAATTGTACATGGGAATTATGTAGTTACAATAATGAGAAAACTGTGAATTTTCAGAAGAAATTAATCCACAAGGAGTTTCTGCTAAATACATGGTATTACCAACCACTAGAATTCTGTCCCAACCTACTAGAAAATTTTATTGCACAAACCTCTTAGGTGAGAAATAACTAACTCTTATTTCTTACATCTAATTTCTGTTAACTAGAAGAGAGCTTCTTAAATACCTACCAGATAATATTCTCATTGCATTGAGGAAGCTTTTCTTAGATGCTGTCTCTTACTAGACACACAGGGTGTATGGATAGAACAAAAAGCCTCATAAAGAAACCAACATGTATTCCGAAAAACTGTGTATAACACCATATTGACTGTGATGTCTAACCAGCATTTTAGAATGTTCAAATATGTGCCTAAACACCGTCCCTGAACCTTCAGCAAAATCAAGTACTTACATACAGATTTACTAACTCCCAGATAATGTAATCTGAGATGGATAGATGATATTAAGATTGACATTACAATTGCAGCACTTGATTGCAAACAGTAGCACAGAACTGTATGAAAGTTCTGTTCCAGAAATGAAAATTTGGATTAAACTATTTGAAATTAAGGACAAATAGTGCACAAGAAACTTCATCACAATAATTATATTTGTCAACATTTTCAGCTGACTGAAATACATTTTCTGTCTAGGGATACAGCCTGTACATGCATTTCCAGCAGGTTTGATTTACATGATAAATTATTTTAAATATTATTCTTGAAGTCTTACTTCTCCTATCTTCCAGTATAATTGCTTTGGATAATGTCTCTTTTCTGCTAAGAACATGGATTCCTTGTAATACACTTAGCTGCAGAAGACCTTTTTATTTGAGGGGCTTACCATATACTGAAAAAAAAAAAGCTGTAGCCTGCAAATGACTAAAAAGTGTCCAGTAAAATCCTGTGCACAAGGACATAATTCCTATAGGATTTGCACTCACACTAATCTTATATCAACCTTTTCAGGTTGCGTGAGCTGTTCAAGTAACTCAGTTTTGGTAAATATGACAGTTTGAGGCAATGACAGAAAGCACATACACCTTAGATTTAAACAGCCAAAACCACCTCACTGGAGTTACTAGCATTGGAAAACAACTACATGAGCTAAAAGGCAAGCAGAAAACCTGAAATGAGAAATTCATGTTTAATTTTAGTTCTGGTACAAAATTTACTGCTTAAGCTTTAGCACTGAGCCTCTCTGTGCCTCAGCTTTCCTACACAGAAAAAACAGGGATTTGCACAATTTTTCATGGTGTATCAAATTTGATCTGCTCCCAAGCTTCTGCTAATAATAACTTTGTGTGAAATGGAAAGTAGCCAGTTTTAAGAGCTTAGTGCAAGTAGAGAGCATCTGTCAGCTAGATAAAAAAAAATTGAAAACATCTTAGGCAAGGAAATCATGACTTAGTACTCTCCTCAACAGTAATTGTCTTCCTGTCTGTATGTAAAGCTGCAACATCACTTCTTGATCCATCCTTAGATTTTAGAGGAAGATATCATTCTTACTGGCTGAAAACTTGAAAAGGAAACAAGAAAACAAAGGCTACATCCACTGACCTAAGTTTGGTTTTTTTAACCCCTTCCATGCTACCATGAACTTCCAGGGTTCTTCAAGGAAGTAATTTGTGGGAACCCAGGGCTTGTCTCTAACTTCCCTGGAGGACCCAAGACCCAGGCAGGGGGCTCGGAGACCTTGGCACAGAGCCCAAGACACCTGTGGTTTGGATTCTAGCCCATGTAAACGATTACCAGCTTTATGTGAAGAATTACAAGTCACAAGAGTTTGAATACAATAATAATTAGTTTATCACAGGGTGAAAAAGTAGATTTAGGGTTTTTAGTATATGGTGTAATTGAGGACAAGATGGAGGAGCCTCGTGGGTTTTAGGCTTCTTCTTCCTCCTTCCCTTACTCCATGTTTCTGCTGTGATGGTGGCACTGTTGATTGGTTTAGAGTAGAAACTGACTGTCAAACACAGGTGATAGGTATTGGAAATTTATTGTAAATAATGTACACATAGTTTTTAGTATAAAAAACTAACACCGCCCCAAGGGCATAGAGTGTGCCTTCGACTGTCCTGCGAGGCAGACCTCCGCAGGTCAGAGAAAGAATGTTATAGAGAAGGTAAAATAAACAACCTTGAAACCAGAGCCAAAGACTCTCAACTCCTTCTTTGATCGAGGCTGGGGAAAAAAGGACTTTTAACATCTCGGGAAAGATTTCTGCAGCACAGAAAACCCGACAGTCATTAATATCCCCTATCCCTCTCATCCTGTCTGGTTATCTCAGTTTTGCAAGTCTTGCTTATCCTTGAAGAGACAACTTACACTGCAGGTTGGGAGAAAAGAAAGGAGAGAATACTTAGGGAGGTGACAGGAAGAGCTGCACAGCATCACTGCTGGAGAAGCCAAAAGAGGCTGGAGGAGCTCCCAGAGCCACTGGCTGTAGGAGGGGTAATGAAGGACATTGACAGCAGATGGGGGGAAAGGTGGCCTGTGGCACAGGAGACTGGCAAATGGGATGGGGTGCATGGAAAATAAGAAAAGAAACACACAGAAGCCCTGATTTAGAGATGCATATCCATAGACTTTCCCCCCAGCAACTCCAACACAGCAAATACAGCCCACAAGCAGATAATGCTGCAACTGGCAACTGCACTGAGTCATGGAGCAGGAAAAAACTGGCAGTGCCAGGTGAAATGGAGATACCAGATACAACAGCAAAGGGGTGTGAGGAGAGAGGGTTCTGAGGGAGTCCCTGTTATCAAGTGAGCTTGCTGGGCTCTATACAGCCTGTCCTGTCCTGCCAAGCTTGCCCAGGGCCTGTATTCTGGTTTCTTAGATATTAATGTTACTCTCCATTTGGCAAAACTTCCCTAGTACTGATTTGCCCTTGTCAGCCTCCTCCTCCATCCCTTCAGCTTCTGCCAGCAGTTAATAAAGAAGATCTTATGTTCTTATCCAACCAGCACCTCACTGCCAGGCACATAGTGCTGCCGGGGCCAACCCCATGCCTACCTGACAGGTGTCTACAAGCACTGACCATCAGTGGTGAGTTGCACAACTGCTGTGCTGCATTCACCTTATGCATATTAATGCTACAAGTGTACTGCAGTTTTAGACATGCAAACATGTTTTGGTCAGACTTTAGGATGCTCCAGTATCACTACTCTTTGTATGTTTTGCAGCAGATTTGCTCTTGATTTTCTTACTGATAGCCACAGCTGAAAGGTCTTATTTGGAGTGATAAAGCTGAGGGTTTTTTCTGTTAATTTCTGAACTTCCCTCTGTTCCCCCTTGCACTCTACTCATATCAATAAACATCTACCTTCCTTCCTGAAGGCCACCTACACTGGTGTATTCCAGCAAGATCCTGTTCCAAGTCACAGCACATAGCCCAAGCTATGCACTTGTTTCACCTCTACCCAAAGGGATTTAAAGAATTAAACCTCCAGACAATCTGAAAAATCTAAGTTGAACATTTACTGCTATTAACCCCACCAAAGATTGCACTAGGTTGATATGCATAAGTAGTTAAAGTGTTTGGAAGCACAGACTTAATCAAATGCATATGCCACCCAAATAAGATGTTTCCTACATTTCAAAGTCAGCACACACCACTTAAGCTGTTGCCCTTCCCCCTCATTATCACTTTCCCCTCACACATATATTACTTGGCTTTGTCTTTCTCCCAGGAGAAATAAATGGGATTGATTCTCACCACTATCAGTGAGCCTTAGCTCACTGCATTCAGAGTGCCCAGACAGTACAAGGACAAACCTGCAGGAACTTTCTGAAACTATTTTGAAAACCAATCAAATAATAATTAAAAAAAAAAGAAAGGTTAGAAATAGTAATCAAGCCAAATCAAATAATTACTGCAGAAGACTCAGTTCAGTAGCATCAGTGAGCAATATGCTGAGGAAGACGGGCACATCATACAAAGATCATTATCTTTTATCAGTAAAAATCTAGTGCAGATGAAAGAAGATAGTGGCTGTTAAACACTCTTCTACATCATGTGCACAAACCCCGTTAATACAGAGAAGATGTGAAATTACCAGAAGTTGAAGAGAAGTCACAATATTAGAACCTCATTCCCTGCTGATAGTCAGCCAGGACAACAGTGACCCAGAAAAAGATTTGAATATCAGAACTCACTTTGACAGCCACTGCCTGGCATGAGCACTCACAATTTTTCTGTCCTTCATCTCTTTCTCCTCCATGATGGCAGATCCTTCCACCATCAGCTTAATTGACACTTGCTGCTCCATTCTTCTTGAGATTATTTTGATGTGGTTGTCACTGCTGTTTCAGTTCATCTCCCCTCTTAACCTCTCCCTGAGCCCACAGCCTCAGCAGCAGTGTCCTACACTGTTATTTGCATTCAAGAGCTATGCAAAGACAGAGGATGAACAAGGGCCCAGTTGGTATACAGAATGGCAAAAAGTTTTGGGCCCCCAAAAGCAACTAAATTGCCTATTCTGAATGTGACTTGGGGCAGTGTGGATAATGGCACAGCCCCTCCACCCCTCTCCTGGATAACTGCAATAAAGGAAGTCGTGCAGACTTCTGCATATGTAACAGTCAGGCCAAAAGAGCTGAGGTGCAGACAGGAAAGTGGCTGCACCTTCCTTGCCTGTTTATCTGTTCCCTAACATCTTTTTCTCCCTAACACTACCTAAGCATAGAGGCTGTTTCCACTGTTGGCAATTCCATTGCAATTAACAGTGACTCCTATCAGTCAGATTGCTGTGCTACTCTTTCCCTTTGAGCTTAGAGTTACAGCTCTTGTTCCACTTCCTGGGGGACAGCTTTCCTAAGACTAATCTGCATGTCCCTTCCTGCTGTTACACTCCTGCTTCTCCTCTTTTTATTGACAGACAGTAATGCTTGAGCTATTATGCTTTGTAGTCACTGCAAGATTTCAGAGCAGAGTTAGAGGTGGAAAGGAGTGTATATGGGAGCCATTTCTACTATGTGTAAAGAAGGGAAGATAGGATAAATGAAAACAAAAGCTGGTGAGAGGAAAGGTGCAGGAACAGCCTAGTCTGCTCAGCCAGTACCAACCAGTCCCATCTGGTCACTGGAACAAATTAAGTAGTGCATCGTGTTGCTCTACTCTCCTGTCAACACAATCAAGCAAACTTAGCCACCTGACGAGGTGAAGCTAGCGTGTTTTCAAACTATCTGCTTCTACAAATGCTTGACATTATTGATAAAGTTGTATCCTCTTTCAGTTACTGGAGAGATGTTGTTAATGTCTAGTGTAGTTGGGAAAGGCTTATGTGCATCAACTGTACCTAGCAGCACAGCATTTAATGTGCAAAGAACTTGAAAAATGTTTTGATTCCTCTTCCTAAAAAGCTGAAAGAATGAAGGATTTTCAACTTTTAACGTAACAGTAGATCCATCTCTTTCTAATCTCATTGTTCTGGGTATTTCTTCCTGGCCCAAAGACACAGAGGGGAAGTCAGTGATATTTTCCAGAGGGTGGAAATTAATTTGTCAGTGCTACAGCCAGTTCCACTGCTTTCCTCTAAATCTCCACACTTCAGGGCTGTCACCTGAGCCTTCATTGTAGTCATTGGCTGTAGGATATTCCACTTCTGTAGAAGAAGTTGAAGAACTATATGTGCTAGAGAAGAAGTTATTATTGATAATGTTTAGCTTGCTAGCTCTTTGACATACTTGTATGCTACTTTAAATTAGCAGAAAAACAAATAAATCACTTATTGTCCCATCTTCTGTGAAAGTTCAGACAAATTATCAGGTTTTTCTGCCACATAATGTCAGTGCTACCACTGATAGCCATCATGCTGTAGAGTTAGGGAGAAGCATCCTTACAAGACACGGCCTGCCTGTCAAGGCACACTGCAACAGAGTGCTCTGTTTCTACAGGACTTCTTGTGCTCTCATCAAGGGAGAGCATTGAGCACCTACCCTGTAGGGATAGCCCTAATCCCCAGATTCAGCTGATACAAGGACTCCTTGCCTTTTACAATGGCAGTTTCCTGAAGCCATCACATAGCAATACCTATCAAGCCCTTAAAATGGGCCTTTTAGCAAAGAAGAACATGTTTTTTTATCTTTAATACTAGTGCTTCCACAGAACAGATCTCCAGCAGCAATATTCTACATCAATTCTGTGACATTATGGAACCCAACTGGTTTTCTGGAGTACCAGAAATAAGCTTTATATTTATGGCTTTTAAATAAAAGTCATTATAAAAATTAAAATCCTCCCACTAATGTTTTCAAAATGTATTTCACCTGAAGTAATTTTCTCTGTGAGTTAAACTCAAAGGATTGTTAAAGGTGAAATAATTTCCAGCTCCTGGGAATATTACATCACTTTTGTCTGTGTACAAAAGTTTGGGCTCTGAACAAAGTTAATGCTCCTGTTAAAAGTTTCCTACCCTCAACTCTCTATTTTCCATCTGAGGATCCCATTCCCTCCTGTCTGCTTAGATGTACATGCTATGTGTTCACATTTATCAAAATAATCCTGTTTAACTCATATTCCATTTTGCATCCATACAGTACTCTAAGGATTTGTGCTAACCTGGACAGTCCTCACAGAAAGATAGGTCTAAAGGAAAAGTCACATGTGCAGTTAGGCCTGTGGCTGTTTTCAGAAGAATCAATGAATAACACCTTCTCCACATCAACATACAGATCATACTTAGAGGGCAATTCCCAAGACAAGGCAAGCTGAGTATATCTAATGTCTTACAGCAACCAGAGGAGGAGCATCCAAAATGTCTCATACAATTTTCAGTCATCTGGTCTTTTTTTGTGCCTTATTCTGCTTTTCAGTGAACTAATTTGTCTTACTGAAGAGACAGAAAACTAATCTAAAGAATATAATAAAAAAGCAGATTTTTCTCTGCTGCTTCAGTGAGCTGAATCAGCATACAGGCAGCTAAGTCACATAAGGGAAGAAGCAGAGTCATACAGCTAGGAGTAGGAGACTGAAAATCAGCATGCCAGCAGATCCCCACCCAAGGCTTTCCATTCCAGTAACTAATAATGGACAGCCTAAGAAAACACTTGGCCTTTTGGCCTTTCCACCCAAGTAGAATTTGAAGTCCAGAGAGGTATGCATTGTAATAAAAGAAAAAGGGGAACTTGGTACAAAAAGTGTCTTGATATTTTTATTTCATGTAAACCCATCCAATCGTTCCTCGGACTAATCACATTTAAGCAGGCAGTTCCATGATTTCAAGCACTTTTTTTTAATTATAGTTACTGTCACAGTAGTCAGAGTCCCAGAGCTCAGCCATTTTCAGCCTCTGAATGGACCCACAGTTAGGGGGAAGGGATACCAGTCTGAAGCTTTGCCAGAATTTCCAATCAATCTGGCACTGTGCTAGTTCCTAGCCAATGCCTGACTCTGGGTGTTACTCAGTTTCCCAGGTGAATCTGTCTGCTGATAAGGTTTCATACTGAAGTGCACTAAATAAGTATGTCTTTCCCAGTTTCTGATACATCATTTTCCAATATGATTCAGATCAAATCAGGAGGGTCCAGCACCTATACTTCAGCACAAACTCTGTATGCTTTTCAGGTTTTGATACACTTGTAGCCTCTTTGCATAAGAACAAAGTTGGAATTTAGATCTGTAAAAAGCAGGCTTCTTATGTATCCAAGCAGAATGCAGGGTAAAAGAAGAAGACAAGGGGACTAGGGAAGTAATAGAAAGAGTTTGGTTTTCCTGCTCATGGTTGGTCCACTTTCCAAGAAAATCTGAACATATCCCTTTACTGGCCAGCCTTCCTTCCTCAGAAGACACAAGACAAAAACAGACAGGCAGTCCCTTTCCAGTTTCTTGTTTACAAAACAAATTGAATGTGTTGCTCCTTCAAAATACCTGTTTGCACTCCTAATATGAGAAAAAATTTTGAGACTATGTGTTTGACAAGTCATGACCTTTGCTTTGGAGTTTGGTTAAATCCAGCTTGTTAGGTTTTCAAAACATAGTCACCTTTGAAACTACAATTAAATAAAGTCCACTTATTCTAAAATGAAATTATTTCTATATTTCTGGTTTAGAGATATCCACAGAGATTATTAAAGAAGTCTCATTACCTTTCTTTATTTCTTTTTACTTTTTAATTACACTAATGAATTAAATTCTAGCTAGTGGGTCAGTGTTTTTAGTGCAGGGGTGGTGAGCTCCTAAGTTGAATACAGTATGCCAAGCAGTTCATCCAGGCCACAGCTCCATCCTAACACCATCTCACACAGTGTCCCTGAAGTGCAGAGAGGCAGCAAGCCACAAATCAGGTGATCACTTGGGCAGCCTGAATGAACCATTTTTCTAAAGGTGTCACAGACTTTCCACTGTGTGCCTTCACCTTGTCTGTAGGCTAAAGAAGAACATCACAAGAAAAGTGCACAATGGGACTATGGAGGCATACCCACCAAGACAGCTGTGCAACCTCTGGCCATAGGACACACTGTGCAGTGGTCACAGGACAGAGCAAACTTGCATGGCCACATAACAGAACACACACACAGCCTTCAGCCATGACTCATTTCACAAGTACCTGCACATGTGGCAGCTAGGTGACAGGACAGTTAGATTTTGAGAATGTGAAACATATACACAGCGCCTTTCCAACAGGGGAAGGGGCACACCTTTCTTTATCACACAGTTATCAGAAGCCATGTGACTGTCCAGGCTGAAAGGACCGGCACAGCTGCCTCAGAACAGTTCTGGTTATGGCAAACACACTGCTGCTCCTACAAACATATCATTTTTTTCTTTCTCTTCTTTGCAGATATTGTCTATTAACAGGGGAGGGTGGTCTGTAACTCCAAGATAACAAGATAGTCCATCTTATCACATATTAATGAGGATCAGTACAAGGTTTCCTTTTATTTTCAACCAATTGACTGATAGTGAACGTTCTTCACATAGGCAGAATGTTTGTGGGATATCCTATGTCTCTGTTCATTTCCACAAGCTGTTTATTAAAAAACTACAATAGAATGAAATTGCCAGTGAAGAAGAAAATACTAAAATAATAGCTAAAGAAATAAGTATCATTGTCTTCCACTGAGTACTTATTTATTTTCTTACCTGCTTTTCTGAAGTGTAATCATTGTTCATGGACTTTCTTAAGGGAAAGTTCTTTCTTAAACCATGGAAGGACACAGGAACAGAAGGATCACAGCAATGGCTGGAAGAGCAATGAAGCAGCAACCAGACTTCTTAAGGATACAGGTGTTTGTCTAACAAATGTACTGTGACGTCTGGCATAAAAATACATCAATGGGGTGAATTCCCACCCAAAAGTTCAATGATTGGGAAGCATTTATAGAGTAAGCACCTTCTTGGCAAAAGATCAAATTTCTCCCAGTGCAGAGACTTCGCTGGAAGACAACAAAGGTAATGCTGCATTTGGTATTGCTTTATTGAAGCACTTCTGGCTATGATGAAAAGCTATGCCTTGGGAATGTGCTTTAATCTATATGCTTCATGCATGCTGTATCCAAACACTGTTCTGAAAAGCAGTACCTGCAAGCAGGTGAGGTAAAATGAATGCCAGTGTCTTTCCTTTAGGACCAAATGTGGTTTTGATACCTAGATTACGTTTCTCCACACAAAAGCAATTTGCTTTTAACTGTATTTCTAATGTTAAATACTTATCCTCTTGATGTGAATCAGTAATTTTCAACATGAGGGTTACAAATGCCAAGAGGTTTATCAACCATTGCTGGAGAGTGTGAGGAAGGTAGGTCAGAAACACCAAGCAGAAAAAACACTCAGGAAAAAAAAACAGAGGGTCCATAAATCCATTCTCCCCTTTTTCTCCCTCCTGAGGTTTCTATACTCCACACTCACTCCTACTCCTCTCCTGGGACCTCTTGGTCCTGTGGTTCAGTTCCCAATTTCTGATCTGCCTCTTTAAAATAATTCCCTTTTACATTTGAATACCTTCCCCCTCCTTTAAAAATACAAACTTTTACCAATTAACTACTGAAAAAAAAATTCTGTACCCTCCTACCCTGAGCAGACAGTGTTGGCCGTTCTAAAATAACAATTCAGCACCTCTTTGCTTTAAATGTGTTGCACATTTAAAAACAAAGCCTGACATTTATCTACATAATTGTAATTTCTTAATGACTTTCCTTCAGGTGTTCCCCTCCTAAAGTACAATTATAGGTACTGAAATGACTCTATGCATGCAGTGACTCAGGTGTGCATACCTGATTACTCTACTTGTCTGCTTCCAGAGTGTTCAGAGGTTATTTCGTAGCTTGATTGACATTCTTAAAATGTAACATTCAGTGGAATGGCAGAGATTAATCAGCTGGAGGGGAGAAAATTTATTTCTAGTCTTCTGTCTACACTAACAGGCCGACTGCCACCACTCTGACCACAGGACTCATAGTTCCTGACATTGGCCAGGCTGTACCTAACCTTCACAAGAGCGGGCTAGGAGAGATGGCAAATCCTCCCACTGCATCAAGTTACAAAGCCAACAACAGCTGTCTTGCCACAGGCAGGTGTATATTGCCCTCTGAGTGAGACTTGGGAAGGTGCTAGAGGAAAGTAGGATTTCTTCAGGTGCTGAACAGAATTGTCATTCCTATTTATGCACCAACCCAGCCATATGGGCCACATCAGGTCAAAAGAGTCACAGATAACATGTGGACAATCCAGATTCCCAGAGGAATGTGGGAGCAAATACATAAAAATGTCTGCTGCACCAGCACTTGTCCACTTTTATAAAACCCAGCTTGGAATGGTCCTATAATATTATTGTTTAACTTTGAATGGTGCAGATTGAATTTGCTGGATAGGAAACAGAAGCAGTAGTCACTAGGCTAGGTAAATTGAACACATTTAGCATAAGAATAACAGTTAGAAATATAAAAAACTCTGGTTTCAGGTAAAGACATTTCTCTGAGTATATTTACATTTAAAATCCACTTGCAAAATAAAAGCAGTGACTCATATAATTATTTTTCATTCCAATCTTCCTGTAGCAGTAGCCACAAAGGACACATTATAGGGCATGGCCTGGAGTTCATAAAGCTCTGAAGCCAAAAGTTGAAGCCTGTTTTTCTAAGTATCTGCCAATCTCCAAAAGCACCTGAGTTTATGATATGATGTTGAGTTTAGAATTATCTGTACACTGAGTTAAGGTCTTAAAATACATTATTACATAACAGTTTTCTGGGGCCCTTGCCTTACTCAGTTTACAACATGACTTTCCTCTGCGACAAAATCCAGACAACGTAGTGATGAAGGCTACACTTTCTGGATGCTCTTTTTCCCCCCTATATCATTTGTTGCAAAAATTGGCAAGTGATAAAAGGCATACTTGAAGAAAACAGAAGGTGTCACAATGAAAGTAAATGAATGTGGCTTTTTTGCCATGGAGTTCTTCTGAAGTGCCAGCCAGGCCATTTAAATCACGCTTTTCACTATTTTTTAGCAACTGCATGTTCCACGTCTTCCCATATGTGGCTTGAGATTGTTGGTTGTGATTTGAGGCAGAGCTAATGAGTCAGCTTGTAGTTGATTTATGTGGATGCTTTACTTTGAGTATCAGCAGTACTAAACACGGAGTACTCTGAAATATTAACTCCTAGGCACATCAGTCATAAATTAGTGCAGATAACAAAGAGAGGATACAAAAGCCCCATCATGTCATGGGAGTATTATGGAAAAAAATTGGTACAGAGGCACAAGAAAAGAAAGTTCATTAGGAAATCATTATCTCTTGTTTCAGAGCAGACTTTTGTCTAAGTAACTTTGAGGCATTTGATTTTACAGTCTTTGAGTATAATTTTCTAGAGTCTTCTCAAATCAAAGCCTGAACAGAACAGAACTAAATCACTACATCTCCTGTGTGCCTGTCACAAGTGTCAGCCAAGGCTCCTGGTCCTAAAGAACAGGCCTCTGAGCCAGACAAGCTGCCTTCCTGCCAGTAAACCAGCTGGAAAGGTTGCAAGACATTTGCTTTTTCAGGTGACATTTACTACCATTAGTGGCTGACAGAAAAGGTAATTCAGGGATAACAGAAAGAAGAATGTGTTCTGACAGGTAAAACTCCCACCTACTCCTTTTGGATTTTGTTGACAACACCCAGCACTTCCTATCTGTCCTGTGCATTCATAAGGCTTTCTGTAATAGCAGCTCCTCTTTCTCAAGCAAGCCTCATATCAGTCCCACTGTCCTTGCTAAGCCACTCTCAGCTATCTTCCTTTGCCTTCCCTCCAAAGTCACTGCTCTCCCAACAACTCCCATGTGGAATATCCTCCTAATTTCTTGTTCATATGTGTACAAGTCACTTCATTCCTGCTTTGTCTTCAACAAGCCTGCCCAGTCTCCCTTTCTCTCAGGCTTTCTCCTAAGCAGCTTCCATCCTTGACTTTGGCATGTGAACTCTCTTCTACATCCCTGTGGCCACCTGTCCTCCTTCTTGCCTACTGAAGTCCCAGCTTATAATCATCTCAGTCATTTTTCTCTCCAGACTCAGCTGCCTTCTTTATTCTCTCCCTCTTCTTACACCATCTCCATGACTTCCTCCTCTCCGTCATCGAGCTGCCTCCCATTCCTTCTCTCATTTTCCCCAGTTTCTAGGCCACACTACAACACAACAGAGACAACTTTCAAGAATATTTTTTAAGGAGTAATGCAACATATTCTTCCCTTAGCTTTCCTTTTAGAAATGTCTCAATCACTTGGCTGCTATTTGTCAAAGTTTTCCACCTCAAATTTTCCATCATCAGCCAAAACTGTTAAAGCTTCTCAAAGTTATGAGCAACTGATGTACAAAGCCATAGTAGGACATGCTGTCGAGACTTAACAACACACAGTGCTATCTGGCTCTCCTGGAATTGTACTTACATACAGGTTTAGTGCTTTCATTTAGATAAGTGACTTGAATAAATTAGCTCCATTAGCTTTAACTTTGCTTCAGTAAAAAATACTGACCCTGGTTAAATAGGAAGGATGGTCAGCTACAACTTAAACAGACTTTGCTAAAAATGCTTGCTAAAAATTCTGTGCTTAAGCACATGGTAGCTATGAGGCACCTCCAAACAAGGAACAGAGCTTGCTTGCAAATGTCATACTGCTGTACTGCTATCACATCCTTTTTTAAAAGTACATATTTAGTCATTTGTCGAAAAGTTATATGAGCTGACATGTTCAAAATGTTTCTTGGGTTTGCATTTTGTCTATATGTAATTTCTTTTTATCTCACCAGTGAACCTTAGAATAACTGTTAGTAGCTTTAGGCACCCTGAGCTATGCAATAGAAGTGTCTACAGACATGAAACCGTGTCTGACACTTCTGTGTCTACAGACATGAAATTCCCAGGTTTTCATTAGACAAAGTCCATACATGAAGTGCAAAGATCTTTACAGAATGCACAATGATAATGTTTTAAGTAATTCCTTCCAAAGTCTTAGCTGAAAACTAAACAGACACATACATCCCCACACAGCGTCCTTAAAAACATGAACATTCTGCTTGTATCCTATGTTCTTTCTTGAAAAAATATACATTACAGGCAATTAAAAAGTTTTCTTACATTTCTCAGTAGTTCAGGTAGACAAAAATGTAAAATTTTTTTAAAAAGCAACATAGACAAAACCAAACAGTTGCGACTGTTTTAGTTTAATCCTGAAGACTAAGAGACTAAAATAAACTTTGTGTTTAGCCCTTTACATCAGCTAAGAGGAAAAAAATTCTCATCTTTCACTAAGTTTTTACTTGCTTGTCTTCATGAAAGCTTAGAATTTACTGGTGCTGCTTTCTTTCATTTCAGATTTCCACAGACAAGACAGAAACAGTGCAAGTAAGATGCCAGGGATAGTGAACTCATTTTATAAATAAAAGTGTGAGCATGCACAATATATAAAATACACAAGTTCAGATTTGGTCAGATAATGTTCTTACACCTGTTCATTCAGGCTTTGGACCAAAGCACTTGCAGAGCTAGTGAATGATATTTGAACAGAGCTGGGTAAAAATAGATTTGTTCTTGTAACGTTATCAAAAGGATCTGACCTCAGAGATGATGACATCTGATGGGGTAAATCATCTGAATTGGATGTTTCCTCATGTTTTAAGATTGGTTAGTATTATTCAGTATGCATAAAATAGCTGACCTCTATCATGGGACATACTGTATTTCAGGTCCGAGCTTACTTCAGTCCAATATCAAGTTCATACCATAGTCCTATTTGTATTATACACTGAAACATTAATTACAATTGTTTCATTTGCAAAGTAATCCATAAGTACAAAATAAGTTGCTTTACAAAATTAGTGCAGAACTTTGGCAGACAGCAGCCTCTAAGCTGTTTCCTCTTTTCTGAATGTCTTATAAATCTTATGCATGCAGCTATATATATGGTTAAGAAGAGAACTCTTTTCATTATATTGCCTTTTGCTTCATTTGATAAAAAGAAGATTGATAAAAACGAATTGGTACAGTATTCACTGCATTTTAGCTCTTTATGTCTGTTTTGTGACCAAGGCTGCTGTCTGTGAGCCCACTTAGCTTCACCTGCATGACTGAGGGCTGTGCCCCCTCTGCAGAAACATCCACCAGTGAGTGACTCTGCCCAGCACCTTGCTGACGTGGTCATTCAGTCCAACAGTGTAGACCAAACCCACTCTTTGCAGAGTCACCAAGGAAGATTAGCATTGGAAACAATTTAAAACTGTGCTAGGGGGTATAAAAGCTGGGCATGTCTGTATCAAGCAGGGAGGCAGGAGAGGAGCCTGTGTGGGCTTACACCCAAATGGCAGTGAAAGCACAGGTTACCCTGTTGAGCCACTTTTAATTCATGCTTGAGCAACTTTTGTAGGCACTGGTGAAGTTTAGTGACACACAATAATAAGGCAATTGTGGCAACATGCCTCCTTTGCTCAAAACCCATAATGCTTTTTGTTGACTCAGAGTTTGCATTTTGTTTCAGCTCACTGCATGTGGGACTCGGAAACCTTGGCTGAAACCTCCAGTTTTGTCTATACACAGAGCACAGTATCAGTTTAATTTGAACAGTTTGTCAAGCTAGTAAAAGATCTGGTGGGCCATGGGTGACTCAAGAATGACTTATTTGCATTTGAAACACTCACATTTCAATCAGCACAATCTTTGCTAAGCCCAGGGCTTTGGTTCTGAGGCAGTGAGATATGGCATATTGCAGAGGAAAGGATTTGTAATTACAAATTAGTGTTTGGGGGGTTCTTCTCCACTTTCGTGATACATTTTCTTATGTCATCATTTTTGTAGTCTGTACTATCAGTGTTTTCCATTTATTCTGCAGGAAAGATGGGTTTCTGCTAAATTTTAAAATTTTGGCTATTTATAAGCCAGGCAGTGAAATAAGGCATTGTTACAATGCTAAATGCTAACAGCTCTTCTAACTCATTTCCCTGCAGTTGAGAGTAAAATTAAGCAGTTAATTACTATACCCGTAGCTTAGAAATGCCTCTACAGAAATAAATGCTCCCTCCTGAATCCCGACCAAAACACCGTAATTAACTAGGTAGCATTGTAGCCAACATTTCAGCTGCCCATGAGATTGCACCCCAATATGGGGTTTCTAATTGTGAAAAGAAGTAGAAAAGTATTAATCTCTCTTCAGAGAAAGCATTAGAAATTCCCTGAAAAAACCCAAGAAGGAAGAAGTTATCTAAGAAGCAAAAAAATTACCAGGTTTGCCAGAGCCATGTAGTTAAAATATGGCATCTCTTCCAACATGGTGAGGATCATTTCTGTCAGTTTAGTTAACTTCTGTTACTTCTGTTAACTTCTTAACTAAAAATACTCATGTTAAAAGAAATTTTACCTTTTTGTGTGTACTGTCAGACAGGAGTGCTGCAAATATATACCCACAAGAATACATCTGACAGACGTAACTCATTTCTGTATCCAGATATACCAGCACAGATATACCTCGAGGCCTTTTCCAAATCCTTGTCTATTTTCACATCTGTAAAATGAAGGTAGATCTCAGTCTTCTTTGTCTTACATGGCTACAGAGATTAAGAAGATATCAGAGTACTTCACCTTCTACCATAGTCATAAAATAGCAAACAGACTCTTTTCCTGGGGGTAGAAAAACTCTTAGAAGGGCCTGGGGGAAAACAAGGTGGAGCACCACAAAAAACCTTTTACCCTGCAGGTATCCCTGGAGGCTCCCTCAGCAAGAGAAGGAAGCTAATTACATATTCTCACGTGCCTCCACTGCGGAGTTAAACTGTCATGTGCTGTCCTACCACTACAATAAAAAGTAGAGGTAAAACTCATTTTCCTTCTATAAGATTAATAACCCCTGCCAGAGAGATCTCAAAGGTTTGCTTGATATAGATTAAGTGCACATATATATATATTTGCCAGGCTGATGATGACAGTCATGTTTTAGCTGTTCAGCTCATAGCAAGAGAGCACTCTGCACAGAAGCAGATTCACCTTGCAGATGCCTCACAATAGTTTGCAAAAGCAATAAAATGCTAAATATAACAGCAACTTTACAAATACAGCAACAGAGGAATGGAGTAGTTATGAATAGAACTCAATTCCTTTCTTTTTCTGTAGGTCACTGGCAGACAAACACAAAACACAAGTTTCCCCAAATTCACTTCCACCCTAAGGTTAAATCAGCCAGGTGCAGGTGTTTGCCATGGTATGCATGAATATGCACTTAAGTTCATGGAAGTTAGATGACTTGCATACAGCCACTGAGCCACCTAGTAGCAGGACTAATAGACTGGTCAACAGATCAAGTGTCTGTCATCTCTGCTTCTCTTTTAGATGGAAATACTACGGAAAGGTTTAGCAGAAACAGTCAAGCATTTGTCCTTTGGCAAGTAAAAAATAAAGAAATATCTTTCTTTTCCTTTATGTAAACAATGGCATAAAGATTTTTTTATTTGTACTGCAGTCACACTAAGTTCCATACACAAACCAAATGGATGAGACTCCTGAGATTTTAGATCCTAGTCAATACAAACTGATTGATACAATATGTGCTAGGAAACAAGGTAAAATTCTACATCGCAATGGGACCTTTGCTTATCTTTTAGCTCTGTGTGCACAGCAGCATTATCCTTTCCACATATTAACCGGTGCAACCTTTCACATAAAGACCATTTCCTAAGTTCAATTTGAACTTTCACTACTCTTTTTCATGATAGAGCATTTAGGAGATGAGTGACTTGCTCTTTAGGAACTCAAGTGATCTTCTGGTTTCCGTGAATAACTTTAGAAGAAATGCCACTCTATTAAAGGCGATCCAAATCTGTGTGACACTTACTGTACATGAAGTGTTTTGTTTGCTGTACAACTGGATGGGCACCACGCCAGCCAAACTCATCCATCAGACTGTCAACACGTTATTCTTTTTCTGCAGTGACCTATGTAAAAAATTCTCTTACAAACAGCTGTTCAGATTGTAGGCAGACAACAGGTTGTCTTAAACCTCCTTTCAATTGTGCATAAATGTTTGTGAATTTCTAGTTTCATCTGCAAAATAAACATGATCATGATGTTCTTTTGGTTTATATTTATGATTTGTTTTATATTTTCTATTTGCAGAAACTCTTCCGGACCTCCTACCTCCACTGCCAAAAAAAGAATTTTAGTTCACTGACCTTTTCCATCTGATGTTTTTGTTAGGATGCAAATCCTGCAGATGAAATTGAATTGTCTTTTCTACTTGTGCTTTTTTTTTTCTAAACAGTTCATCAGCAGATGTGAAAAGATGGTTCAGAATCATGTGACAAAAGTTCAGCTATGGGTGCTGTGAATGTGATGAAGACTTGTACTTCACAAAACTGAATTACTATTCTGTTATGTAAAGCAGTGTCTTTTCCAAAAGCAATGAAAATAAACATACTGAAAAGTGCCAGAGTAACTTAGGACCCCACTCTTTTGGACCTTCAAGAAGACTTGGACCTTAGGCTACAGGTCAAATTAGTTATATATTTCCTAATTCCTTTGCATAATAATTCCTTCTGAACAAATCTAGGCCTTGGGAGGTGCCAAAAAAACAACTGATTGACAGCTGTTGGTAGAATTTCCTGAATAAATCCCTAGATGACCATGCGTAGAATTCATCATGCTGGATTAGATGTGTGAAGAAAAGTCCTGAACTGGTCAGCAAAGACACTATTGACCTGTTTTTGACATCACCTTCAGGATGAAATGCACAACTAGTTCATTGCGCATACTCTAAAATGTTAATACTTCTCTTCCCTGAATTCAGAGGTATCTCATTTCCAGATACCAACCAACACTTGATGAGATAAATCCCCCTTTCAACTCAGTTTTGGGACAAGGATTTAAGCCTAAAACTTTTTCTAAATATTTTTTGAGAATTCATCTGGTAATTTTTTTTGCAATCTAGCATAGACTCTTAACACCCTATATAGCTAACCTGGCATATAGGCAATTTTAATAACAGCAACACCTAACTGTCATTCAGCAGTGTGTTCTTAGTTCTCCAAAAGTCTCAACAGAAGCATAATTTCTTTTTTATAAAGGTGAAAACAGAGATACAGACATATTCTTCATATTTTCTGGCAGTAATATTCGGCCATCTGGCTGATAAATAAGAACTCCTCTGGGAGCAATTTACAGCAGTTCCTTAAGTTAGCCATATTTAATCACATTTTGGAAGAAGATATTGTTTGTGGAATTAACTGTGCATGCAGTGAGCCTTGAGAGACTACATTCGAGTTCGCAGAGCTCTAGCAGTCCTCAGATTAGATTAGATTGTATCACATACTAATGTTTGACTGATGATCTCTATTAACTTTATCTTCGTAATGTGACATTTGCTTTTCTGCCAAGAGACATCCTCTTCATTCTTGTATTCATGCACAAAGATTATACAACATTCAGTAATTCATACTGCTTATGCTTCCTTACCATTTCAAGTCCCATGACTATAGTTCAGTGCACAGAATATTCCTTCACAAAATGTGGGGCATGATTTTATCCAGAATGTCAACCCTGACATTCTGTATTTTTTAGTTCTTTGTGGTCTCAAAATTATTGATTGCAAGCTTAGTCAGAGCTATTATTGAGGGTGAAGTTAATCAAATACAAATGTTTATAAACCTGAGTTTTAAATGCTACAAGTAAAAACATTTTTCCACTTTTCTTCTGAGTTCATTGTGTTCCATATTAACACACTTCTATAGCTGATTCTTGTGCCATCAAAAACTTTTCTGACTCTTCTTGGTGCAAAAGTGCAGCAAACGCTGGTGGGAAGAAGGTTCAGTTCTGGGTGACTTCAAGAAAGTAAAAATCTGCCTAGGTTTCAATTCTCTCAGTGACATTAGGGGTATAATAATAATCTCCAGGGAGTCCCTTTCATTCTTGTCCATATTGATTGCACAGAAAACCCCTATCAAAAGGATTAATCTCAATAGACACAATTTTGTGAATTCAATTAGAAAAGATACTGTTTCAGCATGAAGTGATGTTCATATCACTAAAAAAATCACAGTCCTGTGAAGGGGATGAAGGCAATGCAACCAGAAAGGTTAAACCAGCTACTCATCTTACATGGGAGCCATAGAGAGGAAACTAGGAGAATATTGAAGAAATTCAACAGATTTACCAGAATAAGTGACACTGCTTGTATCAATTAATAACTCCCCTCAGTTTTGTCACTGTACTGGTCAAAAAGTACTACAGGGTATAAATTTTCCAAAGTTCTAGTCTAAGGAACACATAGAACACATATACATCTACCATAAGTGTAGGAGACTGTAGGGTGACTGTGGGAGAGCGGGAGGATTCAATGGACGGATACCAGAGATCTCTAAAGCCAGGTCCTAGAACTTACAGTTTATTGCAAAGGGCGTGAGTACAAAGAGCTCTGCTTGGAGCTGCCAGCCGCAGCTCAGAGCAGGCCCAAGAGAGAAAGAGATAAGGGCAGAGCAGAGTAGATAAGAGCAGCAAGAGGGGGGAACAAAGAAGAGCAGGGAAAGAGCAGAACAAAAAGAGCAGGGGTAAGGGAGTAAGAGAGAGGAAGAGTAAGACAACGAAGTTCCCGTTACAATGCCATAAATCCTCTTCTGTGTTGAATATTCTAGATTCTACTAACCAATCTAGTACAAAATACAAATCCTGTAGCATTTACATACAGCCTATAAGAATCCTTACATTGCCATGCTTATCTGTAAGCAGAGGGTCTTGTTTAAACAAGAGGGGGTTACATTCATGCCAGACATACCATTGTCTTTCAGTTGTTCAGTAACTGAGGCCTGGTATGTCAAAGGTCGCCTTCATTTCAATCTCACTTACAGTTTCCATATTCTCAAAACCTGTAAGATAACATCCCATACACAGGATTGCCATAGTTTGCTTTAGCACCCAGAAATAAGAGAACAGTCACAAAACTTTAAAATGAGATATAATAATATCTGACATAGTAGGAAAAAAATTAACATGTTTGTATTATTTCTTCACATCTATCCCGAAATAAGTGCTTGTAAATAATGAATATACTATTAGGAAATGTTATGCATTATGCTTTTATTAAAAACTGATGAGTTAAGAGGTTGTGCATTGAAATCTTCAGCAAAGTTTTTTTAACCAGGATTTATCTAGCTTTAGTAAAATAAAACTATAATACAAGCATATCAATCAATTAAATTATAGCAAGGGATAGTGTAGGAGAACCCATAAACTCTAAATTGTTTTTGTTCTTTGTGAGAAAGAAGTTTATGGGAATATCCTCCAGCTTTGCTGTCAAGGAGTTTGGATTGCTTTGGAACACCATGAGTACAATACTGGGGGTTTTGGTGCACTGCTGATATCCCTTACAAAAATGCAGCCCCTGTGCTCAAGCTATGGGAAAGTGGTGTCAGTATAACTTAAGACTCGCTCTTGTTCCTTGCTAAAGTTAACCCCATATACTATCATTTAGAGAAACGCCTCTTCAGTGCCTAATAAACAGGGTGAGTTCTAAGAAAAATACCATGGTTTTCAATTTGAGTAGGAACTTTTACCTGCTTTGTGAGAAAATATTCACCTAAGCTACTTCTTCAGCTGCCCTACGGATTTGTATTTATATATTGATATGAAAGTACAAGATTGGAGTAATGATTAAAGAGAAAATATGGAGGCTACAGCCATCTGTACTTACCACATGGAGATTTTAAACCCTCTCAAAAAATGGTGTGCTTTGTTCCTGTCACACTACAGGAAGTTCAATAATTGAATGGCATGTTGTTGGTACAAGCTGTCGTGTTAACTAGAAGTTTTAAAATTAGACTAGATAGGAAAATAAAACTGACATAAAGAAGATACCTTGAAATGTCAAGGGGATATGGATTCCATGATCTACCCAGTGTTAATGATTGAAGGGACATAATTTTTAAAATGAGAGCGCTGCAAAGGATTTGAATGTTCTATTGCTCCAAGACATGTCACAGACACTGAGTATAACTGTAGTGGTGTGCCTTATAATCAACTTTGTATTAATGGTCTGTTCCATGTACCCCACAAGCTTTGTATTTGGTTGTACCCTATTTCTTCCCTCCTCCAGGAGGAGGACAGGGCAGGACTGTCACTTTGGAGCCCTTCCCAGGTCCCGGAATGTTCTCTGAGGGGCCCCAGGTGATAGGTCCTGACCCGGGGAATCCTCCTTCATCCCAGGGAGATTGGCTGTGAAAAATATCATTCAACAGTCATGTCACCCCCTGAGACGCCCTGGCTGGTCAACCCCTGGTCCCATCCCCTGTTCCCACCCCCCCTTAAAAGGTGCTGTATCTTGCCAGTCGGGGCTCTGGCTGGCAGGAACTTCGAGGTGAGAAGGTCCCTTAGGGGGCTTTCAATAAACTCTTGCTGCTACCTCAGCTCTCCCAGAGTCTCTCCTTTCTTCGTCTCTGTCGTCACGATACACGTGCCACAGTGCCACGCTGGGACCCACCGGGTCAGCTGAATCTGCCAAGCAGGCAGAGCCGTACCGAGGCTTGATACCGGGGACAGGATTAGCTGGGCAAGCTATCAAACCGGTCCCTGATATATATAACCGTAATTATTTTAATTCTTCTGACCTTAGTGACCCATCCAAGTATCACTGTGGAGGACATCTCTGAGAGTGTCCTCACCTTTATCATGTGCCCAGTCTCACACGGAACGCACTGGCATGATTTCCTTCCTACGGCTATGTCCAGTTTGTTTTTCCAAGCTGCCTCTTCTCAGATTGCAGTAACTGACAAACCTTTCCCTGGGTAATTTTGTTTGCTGGATATGCTCTCTCCAGGACAGCTTTCACTCGGAACATTTCCAAGGATGTGTCACCCTGAGTTTGCCTTGGATGTAGATGTTAGGTAACTATTTAAATCACACCACCACAGCTGCTTACTCCTGTATCAGATTAATGAACACTGTGCACCCTATCAGAGCCCTATCAATTCAAAATAAAAGAGAACTTCATCAACAGGATAATAATAAAGCATCATGTTTTCAGTGTTATAAAAGGGCAATTAGGAGAAAAATGATCAATGCTTTTAACTAAGCAAGGAGAAGAGAATTTGAACAATCTGTATGATTAGAACACCAGTTTCAAACCCACATAGGCAGACTGGTACAAACCTCTCCATGAATATCAGTGAGCGACTGAAACCTGCCTCACAGACAAAGATGTAAAATTCAAGATTAGCCTTACTACAAAAACATACTCTTTAAATAAACTAAGTTAGTTTTAAACTGCACCTTACACTTAAAGGGTGGTTCTATTCACATTTTTACCCACAAGAAAACGAATAGTAAAGTTTTCCAGAGTCCTTATCCTTGGCCAACTGTTTTTCCTTCTTATTTGTGCTGTACAACTACTGGTACAGAACTGTTGTTTAATACCATATCATCTGAACAGTCAGAACTTCAAATATGGAACGGAAATGGGTTTTCAACCTGAATAATTTCACTGATCAATTTATGGTCAGCCTCACATGGATTACCACAGTATAGCTGAAAGAAGAGTGAACAGCAGCACAAGTGCAGGAACAACTGGTTCACCATTTAGATGAGAGCTGAAGGTGGATAAAGATGTTTCTAATGCTCTGACTGTAAGCTAATGACAAAAGACCTTCAGTGAAACAACTGAGTTGTTCACTGAAACTAGACAGTTGTTCCCCTCTGCCCCCCTTTCTGTTGTGCCAATGAAAGTATTTGTGGGGTTACACTGAGCAGCAGATCAAAGAGCTGATCTGCATCAGGAGCAGCACCTTCACTCTGACAGGGTTTTTAGCACCAGCAGGAAGGCAGAGCACTCCCATAAAGCTGTGTTTCCATCAACATCCCTGTCTCATCAAATCATGCCCTCATTTCTGTGCATCAATGGACTTTCATGCAAAGGTCACATTTCACCATTTGTCTTTAATGTGCATCGTAAATAAATTGGAAACAATATTATGGTAAAAATAGCTAATTGAGGAATTACATCCCCTATCCACAGAACAAGTTTAATGTCTCCTGTAGACACATTCAGTCTGTATTTCCTTTGTGAAATCACCAATACAAATACTGTTCAAAAATTGGCTGTGGTAACATCACAAGATGTAGTGAGCTTATTTAGCCTCTGTACTTAAGAACCAGTTTAAAGCTACATGTTCACTTTGAGCAGCACTGAGCAGACAAAGGCTAGGTACTGCATTATAGTTATTAATTTAAACTCATGTTAGTTAACTTCAGAGTTCAATGCTTTCATTTTACTGATAATTGGCTAAGTCTCCAGGAGTGGAAAAATCCTAGTAACATCTGCACACTCCTAATTCAGTGCAGTGCACCATGGTTAGTTTGCTTGTAATGGGAAAGAAATTAAGTTTGCTGAAGTACTATGAGTTTAGTACAATTGGTCCATTGGTGATGGTCCCTAGGGAGCAAAGAGAGATCGTCAAAGCTAGAAGGACAAGATCAACATGCATTATGTGTGTAGTGGAAATCCACCAAGGGCTATCTGTCCACCAGCCTGTGTTATTAACTGGACTTTGCAATTGAAATAAGAAATTAATTATTTTCTAGGCAATGATAAGATAGAGAACCATTCTATAAGCAAATCTAAATTTAATCTTTCCACTAATTATCTTTGTTTTTAAAGGGGAAAATCCTCCATTTACTTAACAATATCCATTTGTTATTTCACACTCAACTCTACATTTCTTTCAAAGTCCTACAGCTAGTTACAAATACAGCACTTCGGGTTCTCTGTACTAAGACTTTTCCAAACCTCTAAATCTCCTGATTTTTACATCAGAGACAAGGGCTGCCCTTCTGTCTCCTGCTGACACCTCAGTTTCATGAATCTGGGGATTTTGGCTTTGTAATACTTTTCTGCCCTCTCTGTCAGTCATTTGTTTTGCTTAGCACTGGTGCTCTTTCCTACTCCACATGCAATGACACAATTATTTGCATAGGGTTTCCAGACGTACACTGAGCTAAACTAATAGGTCCCTGAAACTGTGAGTAGGAGGTCATGCTTCTGCAGTTTATCTCCTAGTAGCTCTGGTATTCACCAGACCCTCCTTAGAGATAATTTAGTGGGCAAAAATGGAAGAGTGAAAAACAAGGTTGGAGCTAGTAAGCTACATCTGCTCAGGAAGGGTTTGACAAATACTGAAACTGTTGTCCAGGAGAGGGAAGAGCCAGTGGAAAGCACAGCTCAGCTCAGGGAAGAAGTCCAAAAACCTTTCCCCTTCCACAGAAGCAAGCTGGTACCTTCTCCCGATCCCTTTTCGTTTGCATTATTTTTAACCTTATCTGGTTGCCTGATCCAGTTCACAATCCCCAAACAGTTGTGTCAATTAAGTGGCAGCCTGAGTGTAGAATTTCTTCCATCAGTTTCTCTCTAAAGGCCACATGATGTCTGAGCAGTACTTTGCTTCAGACATGTTTACTAGGTTTGTTTAAATCAGACCACGTGTGGAGGTGTAACCTGGCATGAAAGATGAGAATCTGGTGCATTTGGCTTTTATAAAGGTTCTTCTAGTCCACTCTGCTCCACCACAACAGGAAAAATAATATCATGCATAGTGACTAGCTGTGGTATATTCCCCAAACACTTTTGTTCTCTTGTTCATCTTTTACTTACCAGGGTTAGTCTCCACAGGAACTAGAGATAAGCTTGCATCCCTTGTTATCCCTAATAAAGCTTTATAACTACTCACTAAGATATAAAGGATTTGCACAGAAGCTGCTAAGAAAATTCATAGTTCATCTCATGAATCTTTTCAGAATAAGGCAAATCTGATCAGCAAGAGATAAATTACCAATAAGCTGGCTCCTATACTTGTTTAAGAGCTACTTAGCTCCAGGAATGCATTTCAAAAAAGCACTTCCACTTATCAGAAAATTATATATTAGTGATAGGCTGCATTTCATAGTAGCAAAGTAAGTTTAATACTGTACTTTGGTTGATCATCAAAGCTGCAGAATAACAGGGGTACATTTACCTGACTAGGATATTCTGTGACTACAAGGGTTTAGAAGAGGATGCTTCAGACAAAGCACAGCTGAGTTAGGGTGGCAACTCAACTGACATTGAGGAAAATGCCTCACAGACCAGTCATCAGGACCCCAGTTGTACATTCTGCAAAACCTTTCTCTCCATTAGATTTATCAGCTTTGTGTGGTGGCTAGAGAAAGAGGTTCATAACTTCACACTGACATGTAGTTAACTATTAGTGTGCTGTCTGTGACATTTGTTAATCTGTTTCCAAATACAGCAAAGGGTTTTGTTATTACCTTATATTACCTAATATTTTGTTATTACCTTATTCGTTATTTTGTTATTATTCGTTTTACCTCACTGATGTACCTTGCTCAATTTTGGGAGAAATTTGAGGTTAGTCTGGAAAACACTAGGCATGTGCATTCCCAGGAGGTGAAACCCTGGACCATGTATCATGGACCCAGTGCATTCAGCAGAATCAAATCTCTCAGCATTCAGGACTTCTAGACAACCCATCTCCTATCAAACTGCAACATGCTGACAGTGGCAAGTAGAATTTCCTTTTTTCAAAAGCAGCAGGAGAACAAGAAAATGAAATAAAAGGTGGACTTCCATAAAGATACAATTACAGTGGTTTGCTTCATCTCCAACCTGTGAAAGCAGAGCAAAACTATAAACATACAGAAGAAGCCATCTTCTCTCAAAAACCTCAATGCACTAAAAGACCAGTAGATCTTCTTTATGTAAAGCCTGTAATTCCATTTCTTTGAAATGGAATTTCTTTTCCCACTTAAACATTTATTGACATAAGTGTAAAGATCTCTGTGAGATTAATGTGGATATCATTTTTGATAGGAAAAACTAATAGCCTGCACCTGAGATTGTCAAGCAGAGAGTCACAGTTTAATCTAGTTCAATTGCTACATTTTTTTCCCATTTCACTTTCTCTGACCTGTAAAACATAAGCATACCTGGATCTTTAGTTGGTCAAAACCACCTGAAAAGTCAGGCTGACTACCCCAATACAAAGTGATCCTTTCTACAGCAAGGTAGGGATTAGTAATATTGAGTCATTTAGCTACGTACAAATTCTCAAGCAAGTCTGATTGCTACAAAAGCTTCAGAAAGAGTTAGTGAAACATTTGAAAAATAAACTGGGAAAAAAAAAAAAAAAAAAGAAAAAAGGGCCAATGCAGGGTGAAACCCCGCACAGTCGGTTGGCAAAAGCTTTGCACACCGTCAATTACCTTACA
>VYXF01001311.1:58123-86470 GCA_013397295.1 Polioptila caerulea
TAGGGAAAAATTTAAAAAAAAAACTGGGAAAAAAAAAAAAAAAAAAGGAAGTAGTGCCTTACGCTGAGTTATCCCAATCTCTGACCACCCAGCTCAGAGGGCACAGCAACAGCTGAGGTGCAGCTGTCACTCAACAAAGTGATCAAAATGCAGATTGATAACAGACCCTATGTAACACTTAGACGTTATCCTTTCAGGGTTTCACAGATTTTAATGCTCATGTATGCAAGATTTTGAGAAGCTGAGAATATTAGCAGATATTCATTCCAACTGGGAGATATATATATATATATATATCTATACCTACATCAAAATATACATCTATCTATATACATACATCTAGAGATATAGATATAGATATAGATATATAGATATAGATATAGATGGCTATTTTGCTTCCAGACTTGCTTTATCTTTCAGGAGGAAGTGCCAATCCATCCCCTTTCCTGTCCTTAACCCACCCCTGCTTTAGCTCCTTTTAAGCAGTAAAGCCAGTCCAATAAGCCTCCTTTCTGCTTAGTGCTCCTGTGAACATTTTAATTAGACTTGCAAATGTTACTAAACGTCATCCTTGACTCTCACAAGACTTTTCCTCACTAAATTACTGACATTCACCCAGCTGACTTGTTCTTCAGCAGAATTTCAACACAGCCATAGTAGCCACTGATCCTGAGAAAACAGTAGCAAACCATTCCTCTAAGCAATGTAAAATTATCAGTCACAGCCACCCAAACAGAAAAAAAGAGCATGACCACAAGGATATAGCTAACAAACAGCCCAACATCCACCTAATAACTGCAAGGAATGGTATCTAGAAAAAGCATTACTTGGTTCAGACATCTATATGCCTAAGAAATCAGGAAGGAAGAAAGCATTTTATACTACTTAGCCCAGAGTAGAAAAGGACATTTCTAAGAGTACACTTGCTATTTTCTACTCTTTGATCCTGCAAACATCATCCAGTGAGACGGTGGAGTTAAAGAAGGGCGGCTGTTGTTCTCCTCTACTGTCTCAGTTCACAATGTTCTGGCAATGGCAAGCACTCTGTGCAGAAGGAGGAGCAGAGGCTGGATACCAATAAAAACTTTCAGAGTTTACAGTTTTTCCCTTCCTGTGATTTAAAAAGAAACTCAGGAAAGTGCACTTTTTTTTGTTGTTGCCTACCAACAAACTGTATTTTTCATCATATAGTACAATATCTCTGTGGTAACTCCAGAGAAAATTCAGTTGTTCTTAATAAAAATACGTTTGGGATTTTTTGATCTTTGTAGTCGCTGAAATTAACCAGGTATGTTCTGAATTTTTTCATCTAATTCCCACTGACAAATTAGCAATCACACATGGAGAGATTGTTAAAACTTTTTAGCATAGGCTTCAGTTTTGCTTTGTCAGAAATTCACAAAACTCTCGTCAAAATCATGTTGCTCCTGCTTTGACTGGATATAATGATGTTTTCACAAGGGCAAAGTTTAGACAGACAAAGAGATAAAAACAAGGTCACTTAAGTGAGGCAATCTGAGCTGGAATGTACATTTTGAATGAACAGATCTGGAGACTCTCTACAAGGCTTTCCCCTCAGCCCTGCACAGCCCTTCAAACAGAATATCAGGCGGTGACTGAAGCACAGACTGGAGCCAGCTTTTATTCTTGGCTTGGATACAGATTTGTTGTGTGACCTTGATCAAGCAGTTTAACCTCTGCATTTCCTTATTTGTAAACAAGAATAATCACCATCCCTGACCTCATAGGCTTAATTCATGAATACTTGCAAAGAGCCTTGAGATCGTTGACTGGATGTTGCTATAGGAACAAGAAGCAAACCTACAACACAATCATGTATGATGCTTTCATGATCCCAGTCACAGTAGTACTCAAGCACTTCAGCCTTGCATTTTAATTTGCAGTTATACCATTATTAGGAGTGAAATAGCAGCAATGTTCTATTTCATCCAGTTTTGGAGCTGGGTGGGGAAATTAAGTACTGACAATAAATTGACCTCAAAATTGTGCTTTGGTTTAACTTTCAGTCATATACCTGAGGTAGATATAGGGAAGACTGAGGAAAGGAGACTCAGACCTACATTTCCCTTAACATGGGCCCAAGTGTACACATGTACAGATCACATAGGCAGGGTGGCCATGCTGCACTTAGCTGAACATCAACATTTACCCCATCTGCCCTTCTTGCAAGACAGCTGCTAAGCACTGCTTAATAGACTTAAAATATACATTGTAAAAGCAATGAGAGGACTTTTAGACAGTCTAGGAGACCCACACACACTTACCGAAAGGAAACAAACCTGGCTTTATAGAAATAAGTGAGTGATCAAACAGTAGTTCAGTTTGGGCATATGCTCGGGCATAGCATAGGCACAAACATGGGAGACTTCCCGCTCTGCATCAGTCAGTGGCATAATTCACACTGACAGCAGTCAGTGAAGCTTCAGTGACTAAATGACCAACTCAGAATCAAAGAAGGTCTGTTATATATCACATTAGTCCTCTGACCAACTTGTCTACTTTTCTCCGGCACGTTTGGAACTTCCATGAGTGTCACTGGGAGCAGTGAATTAACACATGCATTTTTATGTTACATTTTCTATGCTGACATTTGTGATAAGATTTTGCAGTAAAGTTTGTTTACTGACAGGCTTCCTTTGTTTATTCTTCCCCAGCCACCAACATTGCAGGCAGACAGTTCAATCACAACAATGCAGTTTGGGAAGTGCTGAAATATCTATTCTCTAAGCCTGCTTTAGAATCTGCTAACAGGGAATGTGGCTAAATTATCACATGGCTGAATCTATTGACATAAAAGCCAGTATAGAACTTATATGGTGAAAGAATGCTTAAGTATAGAAGAATTTATAAAGCAAATAATTTCAACTGACGCATATTCAGCCAGTCACTCACTGTCAAGATGCATAAGACTACATCTGCTGCTACAGGAGTCAAATTTGAAGAGATAGCCTATATCATTAGATTGTACCACAGTCAGAAAGTGTTCCCTATGGCTGAAGAAGACTTTCTGAATCAAGATCATCATAAAGTACAAGATTCTGAATATCATTCTTGTCACATGATTTTAGATATTATCCTACCACTGTAGAACATAGGATAATAGAGAGAAAGAAGTAATTTATTCTTTAAAATATATGTTATTATATGTTTTAATGTGTTCTTATAATGTTTATAAAAAAGTTTTGAACTATCTTCCATTTCATTTTTTTTAAATTAAATTAAAACCTCCTTCATAAAGCCTTCATAAATATTCTTTCTACAGTGCTGTAACACAAGCGTTTGACCTCATGCTCCTTTTTTCTTAGATTAGACAAACTAAACCTTGGCAGCAGTTTCTGGACGAACTGCCACTTCTGTCGGTTCCCTGTGAACCCAAAGATATGCTATAGAAAAAAAAGTCTATTGAAGACAGTTTTCTTTAAGGCCCTTATCAAAAAGTTCATCCTGAATATCCCACTGGTGACAGACAGCCATGCACATTAGATGGACTTAATAAAAATGTATTTCTGGAAGCCCAACTAAATTTGCCAAGGCAGCTCTTAGTACTATTTCGACTGTCTGCCAACACTAAGATTTGCACAAAATTATGATCTTCAGTACCTTTGCTAATGAACACTGCAAACAACATGTTAGCAGCCAAACCTTGTTTATTAGCACAAGAATTCAGTAGGTTTAGCTGGCAAACTGCTGTGAACTTGGTTATCACAACTGGGATGCTGTAGGAAATCTCTGTGCTGTAGAGTAGCATTGTATGAATCAGCAAACACAGAGAAATAATCACATAGGTATGACGTGTATAGGAGTCACTGTTGGTCATTTTATACCAAGCACTATGTCTTTGCTGTCTTATGTGGCTTGAGTTAGGCTAATCCACAAACCCAAATAAAAACAGATAACAAAACACTGTTCCTTTAGTTTAGGAAAGTCTTGTCTACTTTCCTCTCACCAAGAGAAAAGCAGGGCAGAATCAGAGATCAGATCTTCATTTAATCCTACATAAGAAAGGAGAGAAAGGATAAGTGAAAAGAGGCTATAAGCTCTCCTGTTGGGATTTTGCCAGGTATTTCTCCCATGTGAGCAGTTAATGGAAAGACCAATGCCCTGAAATTTCATGGCGTGCCTTCCACTACTTCCCCTCCTGCTTATAAAACCTTTCTATTACCATCACAGGTTGTCTGTGACTGACCCTATGCTTTTAGCATGGGAGGGGACTTCCTTTCTTCCATCTTTGTTTTCAGGCTGTTTCTGACAAATTCTGAGTACCTGGTCTCTTTGACACTGTTAATTATCCCATCAATCCTGGCTGCAATATGTCAGCTGGATGCTAAAATAAAAGCAATAACTAATTCTAGAAAAGCCCTATAAAAATGATATCAGCTAATGGTCTCAGATTATCTCAGCTTTTACATCTTCTAGAAGGTGGAAGTCTTCATCTCTGCCCTTTTTTCACTCTCTAGGCTTTCTGAAGTCTAGACTCAAGTTCACATTATTAAAGATTTCATGCAAGTTGCTAATGAAAGCTGCCATATTATCACCTACTTCCCTGGAAAAGCTGCAAAAGCCAGCAAAGCTGTGATTACCACTCCTCACATAGTTAAGATGCAATAGCAGTGCAAATAGCAAAGCAAGAGAATGTTTTAAAGAAAAATATTGTCCATTAAAATTTGACTTACAGTAAGCCAGGCTTTATACTATTATAGAAAGAACTGCTGAGAATTGGAGTGCCTCCACGTTCACCAGCAAAGTTATGTCTCCATTGGGTGGGTGAGGAAGGAAGAGGAAAGGATGGTGGAGATAGGGCAGCACAGAACAGCCCTCAGGGAGATGGGGAAGCTGAATGGCACTCTAGTGCTCACTGTGTGCACACACCCTTTCTCCTTTGGAAATCCAGAGAGAACATGAGCTATTCCTGCTTCCTGCTCTAGAACTTCTGCTCCTTAGCTGAACGGCACAGCTCTTGTTTCAAACTGGCAAGAGGTCAGTCATCACATAAGCACTGCCAAGTGTTATAATTACTGTGTCCACGTGGTCACTCTATCTTATTGCCCAGTTATTTCATAACTGAGTGCTAAGTACTGCATCAGCTCCAAGCACACAGGTGTCACTGACTTCTAGGGCTACCTTTACACATAGGTCTGTTGGAATCAATGTTTTTCATAACTTTATTTACTTGACCTCTCAATATTTTGGAGAACATAATGGTGCTTTTGAACAATTGCGTATTTGCCTTTTCTATGCATTGAAGTTGTACTTACACATCTCTCTTGCAGAATTCATTCATGAGGAAAACCATATGAGTTTACAAGTTAATCATTTCCCTGAATGTCAAAAGCCAGGGCCAATCAGGATATGCATTGTGTTGGCAGTGCTGCAAACTGGGCTGCTTTAGTGTTAACAGTAAATTTCCTAGTCTCAGTAAGACTTTTAATAGGTTTTGCAGCAGGTTAACAACTAGCCATGGATATTTTTAATAAGTAATGCAAAGCACAGAAAAAAGGTGCAATTTTTAAGAAAAGAGTAACTTGAGATTTCAATTCAATAGAAAGACTCCAGTGCTTTCTTTTAGCTTTATGCTTCTGAGTAAAACAGATATCCCACCTTTGTTAGAAAGAACAGCAATTTCCAGAACCTACTGATCAGCACATTTTATATCCCAAATATTCCAAACCAATACCTAGTAAGATTTTCTGATGGCTGCTAGCTGTAGAATGTGACAGTGTAGTTCACACTACATAGGTTGCAGCTTCAGATATACAATCAATGAGGCAAAAAAGGCAATATTTAGGTGCATAGAGCAGTGCGGAAAAGCTGCTCCATCTCATCATCTGGTATATAAACAAAACCAGCCTTAAAACAGACTGTCAACTGGAATGACTGACATGCTGGCATACATTCTGCCATCCTGGTTTTGGGGATAGCAACATTTGGAAAGGGGACCATGAACACCTGAAAAAGAATTTTTTCTCATAACATGGACCATTTTTTTCATCCATTTTATGAAGATAAAAAGCAGTGAGATCCTTATGGTGGCTGTTGATATTGCCAGCCCCATGTAAGTCACTGGTGATAGCCAAGAGGAAGGAACAACTCTTCTGGGCTTATGTTTCAACAGACACTAGTATTCTTTGATCATTCGTCTTTTCTCATTTTCTTCTGATTATAAATTATGAGATACAAAGCTTGTGTAAGCTACATAACATTCTGCCTCTCTTGCCTGTCCCTCGAACTGCCACTTCTGTCATCCCCACATTTTCTTCTTATGGTTGTTTACAGAGTGCAAGTAGAAAGTAGGTCAGACAAATGGAGACTGTCAGATGACTAGTTTCAATTTATGGACATGTTGTTGTCTCTGTCTCTAGAACCATAGCGTTGTTGTTACAAATCCTTAAAAGTTTGCTTTAGCCTGAAAGGCTATTAGACTTACTTCACTGGCAAAGGAGAAGGCTTTCTGCAGGAATTTCATCTGATTAAGTCAACAGAACTCTGCCTGCAGAGTACAGCTTTCAAATATTTGGCTTCATTTTTGTATAATTTATTCTTTACCTTTTCCTGGTCATAACGGAAACACTATGAAAAGCCTATACAATTTAACAACTGAGGTTTATTTTCCTTATTTCCTCTCACCTTTGCCCACACACTCCAACCCCAAAGTCTCAATGAGTCATGTTAGTTTAGAATCATAATCAGCACTGGAAATGTGCTTCATGTATTGATATGCTTCATATAGCCATTTGATAGTGTCCCACTGTGCAATAAGGAGTGCACATCACACTGAGTGCTGCTAATGGCAGGAAAGGAGAGCACAATTTACAGCTCTTTTAACTCCTCCAGCAAAGACACCAATAGTCAGTTACAGTGGCAAACGAAATACTCTGACAGAAGTATGATTGAAGTTCACAAGAGTCCCACAAATATCAGCAGAGTTACCAACAGTGTTGACAGTTTTAGTGAATTCATGGCAAAGCAAGCAGTATCTGCTCCATTAGTCCTATGGTCTGGTAAGGCCAAAATGACAGTCTTAATGCTTTGTTGTCAAATCATCTGTCAGAACAACTGTCTGTTGCCTCTAGACTCCTGTTACATGTGTGAAATGTGGCATAGTAAATAACCATAGGCTGGTACTTTCTTAGACTGTTTTAATACATACTACAATAGCAATTTCAAGCAGTGCTTTAACTCTAGTCTCAACAAAACTCTATTCAGATTTATTGGCTTAAACATAAGAGTAACCACTTCCTTTTGTTCTTAAAAAAACCTGACAACACAGCAAGGCAGAAGTGCAGAGAAGAGATAGTTCAGAGGGGCCAATAAATATACCAGTGGTAAAATCTTAATACTACTAAAATCCATGGTAGTTCTGCTATTAATTCAGTGAGACCAAAACTTAATTTCATATATTTGCTTTTGTGTTACTCAGTGAAACCGATAGAAGATAATCGTGGTCATCGTTTCTCCCATTCATGTGGAAGCCCTTCAGTGGTGGGGCTATATGGGAAATATACCGTTAGATTGGGACAAGAAGTGGGTAGAAGCCAAAGTATAAATTTTGCCAATAATCTGGCACATTCCCTTTGTAATTTCCCTCAGGAAATGTTTTTTTACTGACAGAATACAGAGCAGCCTTTAAATTCGATGAAAATCAGCAGAAATGGACCCCTCCGACCTATATTGTCCACATTATGCCTACTGTAAAGGCTTACATTTCCCACTATTTATTTCCTTTAGATATATTCCTATGCTTGAATGCATTGCAAAATATAAGAAATAAGGTCTCTCCCTTTTCTCTCAAGGATACTGCAACTTCAGCAGTGCCTACTACTTAGAATTTCTTATTGTAAAAATGTACTCCTTTAACTACCATGGGTAGGATCCCTCTGTCCTTATGAATCTGTCTAACCAGGTGGAAGTTGGGTGTCCATTCTCACCAGAATAGGCAGCATAGACTGAGTGCATAGGCACTCAGTAATAGGGGAAGAAGTTCTGTAATTTAAACGAGGTGATTCCTCCTATCATAAAATACACTTCTAAAAGGAATGAGGGCAATTCAGCCTCTCTTTTAAAAAATACTTTTAAAGCAAATGTTCCTGTGACTAATCTCATTAACTCGTGAATTCAAGTAATTCATGGATCCAAATAAGACTATGAAAATTAGTGCATTATTACTACATCTAAAAAAAATTCTACAACTGTTAAGTTGCAACTGCTTTCCTTTGCAAGAGAAATTTATAAGGGCTTCAGCTCATAAACTCATGGTACTCATTGATAGCATGAAAGACTCAACCGCACTTGGAAGTGTTTTGAAAAACTATTCAGTAATGTCACAGCACTCAGTTCAGAAAACAGGGTCAAGTATAGAAGTCATCAAGAGCCTTGTCAAATTCATAAGGTCTTCCTAGCCAGCTAGTTAGGTTATTACTCATGTGCCTTCTGAAGCTATTAAACTTCCAGTTTTAGATTTTTGATACTGTCCATTTAGTGCTTCCTTCCTGAACACAAGTATTTTTACTATTCCAAGGCAACACATCCAGATTTCTTTAGAAAGTACGTTGCTAATGGCAAGACATTCAACAAGTGTCACAGACTTAGAGTTAATAGCTTACTTATTTTGAAGCAGCCACCAGTTCCATACACATAACTTCAAAACTTCATTCCAACCTGTTGTTTCTAATCACTAATTTTTCTTTCAACAGGTTGTTTCTAATCACTAATGTTAGTGACATGACTTTGCTGATAGATTCAAAACTTATTTCAGTCTTCATCTAGTTTTATATCATTGGAACTTGGACATCCCCCCATAAAATTTTGGAGACAAAATATCACAAAATATGCCAACAATATTACATATCTCTAGGTTATAGTAAAACACTGTGACCACAAGAGAAGCCCATTCTGCTTCGTGCTACCCAGACTAACAGGGCATGCTTACAATTCCAAGGCACGACTGTATTGTATCAAGGTATACTTACATAGGTGGCCTGCAGGCAGTTCAGCAGCAAACCTACAGAACTTGGCACAGCCTGTAAAGCCTGCCTGATAAGCAAATTCAGGAAGTTAATCTGTGCTGAATTCTTTGCTGCTTAATCTCATAAGGGTATTTGTCTGATGTTAATTAATTTAAAGGTAATTTAAATATTTCTGTGTAAGATGGAGTCATAATGCAATTGCTGTATAAATATCTCTGTAGTAAGACATGGTACTTTCTTGAGGTTGCCAGAATTAAAGAAGGGTAATGTCATGAGAAAACAGGGACACAGTGAAGACAGGTGGCTTCCTTAATTTCCTGCTGAAAATAGTATCCATCTACAGATACAAACTGCCTGGTATGAACTACAGTGAATGGCTACAGCAACAGATAATTTCCAAATTTAGTCTCTACATGTTTCAGAAGAAACATCTGTGGTTTAAGACAGCCCAACATACCTTACTTTCCTTTATCAGCACAGTGTCAGATTCCTATCAACTTGTCAACTTCACTTCCCAAATTCACCCTCCCATTTCCTCAGTCTGAAAAATAAAAATAACAGCAACTCAAAAGTTAGCAAAAGCAAGGGTGGCAATAGTGCTAATGATGGATATTTATTGTCTTTTCAACTCACTTTAAAGGCTATGAAAGCTACACAGAAGAGTTATTTGTCTAAAAGATTGACTTACTAATATTTTCTGTCTACTGCCAATTACAGCTCTCCTAACATACCTGGACTGCTGACTGCATAAGTCATTTGGAACATGACATCAGACCTTCAGCATCAGGAAGTGATGGCATTAAGCAGCCTCTGACCAATAGGTTCAAATATACACAGGAGTCTGTTACACTGATACTGTTATACAGTCCTCTGAATTTCTCATTTCAAATCTTCTGATACATTTAACATCAGTATACAGTGGTCAGTCTTTTAGCTCAGGCTGGGAACTGAAAAAGAAAACAAAGATGACAAATTTGTAAACACATAATCAATTAAAAAATGTAACTTCTGAGTCTCCTTTACTTCTTGTTTTTTTGTCAAGTCTTTTAGCTGACTCAAAAAGTGATAACCAACTCTACAACTGGAATAGTAACACCTCATACTTTTGAAAAACAAACCATTGAAAAGTGAAATTGAAATCAATTGTGAATGATAGATTGGAAGGAACTTTTTCAACAGCAAGCTCACAAACAACTTGGAAGGAAAAGAAAGTAAAAGAGGACCAAAAAATATCAGTAATTCATGTAATACAATGTTCTAATTTAACAGTAGGTTGGCTACTTGTGCTGGTTATTTGGTTCTCAAAGGTAGGACAAACTCTTGAACAAGTCCTATATAGTGAAAGCATGGTAATTAATGTCTAAACATACAGTTCTAACGTTTAAGTCTAGAAAATAGATGCTAACTTTCCATACAAGGGAACTCAAATCCAGGAGCTCATACTCAGATACACATAGCAAAGTTCTTCATGGTCTGTAATGCAAAATGCTGTAGACTCCTCTGTACTGCCACTGTAACTCAGTAAGGTGTCAGGGAAGAAACCGCCTTATTTGGCCATTAGGTTTTCAAACTTGCTCCTAGTGCCACAGCCCTAAATCCCACTGACTTCTGCTTGGAACTGGATTCAAAGACCCTAAAAATCAGCTGCAATTAAGACTCAGTCACAAGTTAAGCAGATGTGTTTAATTCCCTCTATGAAATGCAGAAGTGATCTAACACCAAAGACCAAGTAATATAATTTCAAAATAAATACAGGGTTCTTTCAAGTTATTTTATCATTTGAAGACCTCATTGGTAGTGGAAAGGAATAGAAGCAGGACAGAATGTAATTATACTCTAAGAATGACATTCCAAAACAATTTACCCTAAAATCCCAAAACTGTTTTCAATCTATGCTCCACCCAGCCTATAATTGTGCTTAAGATTATAATGACCCAGGTATAGGACCTTGCCCTTGCTGAACTCTAGAAGGTTCACATGGACCCACTTCTCAGGCCTGTCCAGATCCCTCTGGAAGGCATCCTTTTCCTCAAGCATTTCAGCTGCACCACAAATCTCAGTGTCACCAGCAAGCTTGCTGAAGGTGTCCATGTCTCTGAGAAACATGTTAAACAGCACCAGTCCCAGTAATGATCCCTGAGGAACATCACTGGTCTCAACTTGGACATTGAGCAGTCGACCACAACTCTTTGAATGCAACCACTGAAAGGAAATAGAAAACACCAGAAAATACGTCTTCAAGAAGTAAAATTCAGTGCTTCAGAAACTAACCAGGGCACAGTGTGGCTGTTCAAATCCTGGAAACTGAGATGATCAGCCAGTTGCATCTTCTCCAAAATATCCACTGCGTATCTAACAGTGTGAAGACTACTTTCCTAATAAGCTCAAAAAACTTCATGCAAGAAGACAGGTTGAAACACTGAAAACTTGAGGCATGGATGAGTTTGACACTTTATTCTGGAACAATCATTAGACAACAAAGAACTCTTAACCAGGAAAAATAATAGCCAGCAGAAGTCCGTGTGCATTCCTGTTCTGCTTCCAATTCCCCTGAGAACAACAAGGGAAAAGACCTGGGGAAGTTAAAACCGTTCCCCCAAGGAACCTTTTGGCCTGCTGTTATTACAAAGAAAGCAAACCTGCTACAGCCAACTTTAGTCAGCTATGGCACAGATTTTTAGAGCTGAAAGAGTCATTTCAGGCTTCCTTTAAAATTGATGTAGAAAACAGGTATTTAAAAAAACATTTATCTGTTTAATTTTGGACAGTGGCATTGGGATGAGAAAAATTGTGCTGCAAAATGAAAACAAGCCTTATAAATGCCTCTTTCCCACTACGCACAGTAAATGAAGTCCAGACAAGGAATTGTCTGTGTTTAGTAAAATGAATCCCACCCAGTAAGCCTGTGGCATACAGAAACTCCACCCAGAGGCCTTTTGTTATAGTTGTTACAGTTTCCATCATTTCCATATTATTAGGCAACAACAGTGCCTTCATAATGGTCTCTAGATGTGCAAGGGAATCACAGATATTTAAAGCTCTTCCAGGATTTCTAAGCCATCAGATCCTACTGTAGGGACTGTATGGATCTGAGGGGTACACCTTACCATATAAAAACTCTCTATGATAAACAGGATATGATAAACAGGAAAGAAATAGATCAAAGAAACTCTTTTTTTTCTGCATTGGGAACATAAACTCCCTCCTATTGCAGAGACTTAGGACAAAACCTGAAAGACTGAAAACTGCAAGAAGATATGTTAATAAATTAAAATTAAAAAAAAAGGATATTAAGCTGCATCCTTGATCAGAAAATCATACTAGCGACCCAGAATCTACCACACAGCATGAAAAATAATCTTTGATTGAAGACCTACATAATTTTCCTCACTCCATTTTATAGAAATACTGAAAATTGATGGATGAGAAGATTTCCTATTAATCCTCTACTCAGAAGCATCTATAGATGCCAATGTGAGGACTGCTCATACTGTAAGCTAAGCTTGATAACAGTCCAATATCTGAAAACACAGCTTTATTTTTATTTGATGAAAATTTCCCAAAATTAATTGATTTTTTAAATTCTGCACATAAGATAAAGAAAACAGGCACTATCTGGATATGGCATTTCATGGATATTTCATCCCTTCCACAGCAAGCAACAATACAGCTGTCCTAAGGACAAGGAGCTATCTTATCTGCACAGACAAGTGAATTAGCCAGGCACACAGCCTACCCTCCACAAAGCAGTGAGGTCTTCATGACCTTTAAAATTTCAGCACTAACCAATGTTTTTCCCTCAAGAGAATCAGCTGTTTTCATGTGCCCCCAGATTCAGGGATAACAATGCCCTAACAAGTGCAGAATGAATAGTTAACCCATTTGGCTTCAAGATGAATACTGCACAGCATTACAGACACAGTTACCAAGATCCTCTTACACGCTGTGTATATTTTGCCAAAACAATCTGAAGCCATGAAGAAATATATTGCCAACAGAAGCAACCAAATGTAAATGCATTCTGCCAAAAGAACTTGCTAGCTGCACTATGCCAACAGACTGTTTGCCAGCTAGAGCTCCTTATGCAGAAAAGGCCATGGATTGCCACTGTCTTTCAGACTGTCAGATTCCAGTACTAAATGGATGGATTAACATTTTGCAACCAACAAGGTGACACTAGTTATCTTCATAACTGCTTTTAGTCACGAGTAAATACTAGTCAACACTAGTCAACATGTCAATTTACACCATCATCCATACAGAACCTTGCAAATACAAGGCTGCAAATATCTGGAACTGCCTAAGAAGATACACCATATAGGTGGAATCACTTAAGGACTCTGTGAGGTTTCATATGCTGATACATAAAGTAAAGACTTACTACTCCACATTGTACTTTCAGACACAGCAGATAAGATCCCGAACAGAATTATTGCTGTTAATCATGAACAGAAACACACAGACTTCAGTTGCAGTTCATTAGAAGGTTAAAAGAGTGTTTATTAATGTCATGGTTTAATGACAGGTGTCTGCTAAGGAAGGCAGAAGCCTCCCTTGGAATGAAGGATGAAGCCTCCCTCTGAATTATTAAAATTTTGGATTTAAAGCAGCTCTCAGGCAAAGATATGGGAATAGCAATAACAGTTCTTTATTTAGGAAAATGAAAATAAAACAAGCATGCAGTATTGCAAAACAAACAAACCCACTGACAGAGTTAGAATACAACCTGACACCCTGTGGGTCAGGGTGTTGGTAGCAGTCTGATGAAATGGTGGCTGCAGTCCTCCTGGAGTGGCAGATGTGGCTCTGTTGAAGCAGTGATCCTGTAGAAAGGTGCAGCCCTCCACTGAAGGTCCAGATGAGTTCCTCTGGGAGTCCAGTGGAAAAGGCTGCTTTGGTGTTCCAAATCCCAGCTTTTTATCCAGGTAGAGAAGCTTGGCTCCTCCCCCTGGATGGAGCATTTCCCAATGGGATGATGTAATTTTATCAGTGGACTCAATGGCCCATTAGCAGAAGGTCTCTCCCTGGAGGGAGGATGGATCATGGAAGAGATAAAGAAACTGCCCTAGCTAGTTTCGTGTCAGCTGGCTATTGACAGGAGATTACACCACCCCCACCCCAGTTTCCAACAAATGGTGATAGAAACACACTTTTGGTTACATTTTGCACTGCAACCCATGACAATTAACAAAATGAAACACCTTATATATGGCACTTTGCTAAGTGAAAAGCGATTGGTGAATAGGAACACCATCTTCTCTGTTACCATTGGCTTAGTAAGAGAAACAATGTATTCTATGTTATGAAAACAGGGATAAAAAATACCACCTGCTACTTTGAGAAATACTATTGTTTGCAGAGTTTATCTAAAAGACTTCTCTTGGGAAAGAAGCTTTCCCTTGTGAAGAAAAGATCTTGACAGACCTTCAGCTATGAAGTTTCAGAGACACAGAATTGTCAGCCCTACAATGAAGTACCTTTGCATGCTGTACACTAGTACAAATCACAAGGACAGACGTCTAATACTAAAAAAAAAAATGGTAAATCATTGTTTATGGCTCACATTAGGATTTGACTTTCGCAGTCCCAACAATAAAACTACCTTGCCAGAAAACAATGTGATGATACGGGGTATTTGAAAGTTCTCAGAAAAAGAGGGTTTTATTCCTGTTTACTAATCCAATGAATAAGAAACTTTGTGGGGACTTAACCTGATTCAACTTCCTATAAGGGTTTGAAAGTCTATCCAAAGGAAAAGAAAAGAATAATCTAAGCCTAATCTGGTGATGAACCATAAAAAGATTCAGACAAGGCATCTGATTTGCCATTTTCCCAAAACATTTAATGTTCAACATTTAGCCTGTCAGAAATATCTTGAGCTTCTTTTATCTTCAAGAGAAAAAATAAACAATTGAATGTACTTTATTATTTTGAGTTGTTTAAGAGGGCCTTCATTGATGAGAAGGTGTGTGAGAGAAGACATAAATGCTGTCAAACTAACAAGTTAGCAAAAGGAAGCTATAGTTAACCTTGGAATTCTTCCTGCAGAAATTATAGCATATTGAAGAACATTTGTAATAATTTTGGCCACACCTTTTTTAATGTTTTCATAGTGAGACATCTACGGAAAAACAAACTAACAAAGCAAACTTTCAGTCAAAGGTAACACTTTAACAGATCATCTCCACTCCCTCAGCAGAGCATGAGAGAGATCCAGTACAGGATGAAGGACTGATGAGTAAACAGATTACCCAAAACCCTCAATAACAACACTCAAACACTGTGGTATATATAGATGGTATACATAGACTAAAATATGGGAGCTATTGAAATAACAGAACAGCTAATGCTGAAGGTAGCAATGGAATTTGTACACAGGAAAAATTTAGAAGCTACACAATTATAGATTCCATTTCTTATGCCTATACTAGAATGCAAGCAAAAACATAAAAAAAAATCTGTTATGTCCAGCAGAGATATTGTAACAATGCCAAAGAAAAGCTGACCTTGCAAACCCCATGAGAAAATTAATCAGATGGTCTCTGTCATGAACACTATACAGCATTTACAGTTAGCATTAACACAGATTAATAAGAACTACTAGTATCCTATAAAACTGATACCAGGCATACATATTCAATAGAAAAATTATTCCATCTAAATGAGTTGCAGTTAATGACTCCCACTGCAATGAACTTCACTAAGATGTCTCTGGTCAGGATTCTAAATCTAGGAAGGCTCTAACCTTCCCAAATTTGCTCTGATTTGATTTAGAAGAGTAACTTAATCAAGCTGATCAAACCATTAAGAGGAAAATAAAACATGTGAAAACAACTGCTGACTTAGAAAAACTACTGTCTGACACCTCTAAGGCAGCAAGATGTCTCAGGAATCCATATTCATAATGTGGCAAAAGAAATTCTGCACATTTTAGGAGAAAATCTAACAGACGATATTTCTACAATGTGTAGGCTGAGGCTAAAAATTAGATTAATTTTTTAGGGCAGAAAGGTTGTCAATAACTAGGCTGAACCTCATGATTGCCTTCAAGACATTCACTGTTGAGAGAGGAAACATGAGGTGCTTGCCCCTTGCCAAACTGCCCAGACAGACCATTTAGACACATTAAATTTCTGAAGGTAACAATATATTCTCTGTAGTCATAACTCCTGGAAAATCTATTCTCTATTTCAAAGGGATAATTCAAACTTCATAAGGAACTGTACCAAATACCAATTGCCTTCTGCAGGTGTTAGTTCTTTGAAAGGATTCAGCAGAAGAAAACAGACTTTTAGTTTCTCTCCAAGTTTCAAGCTGTAACAAACAAGGATTTTAAAATAAGTTTTATATTCCTATGATTCAATATCTGTTTGTACAGACTATTAGGCAAACACTCACAAAGGTCCAAAGCTATTAGTAAATATGTTTATGCAAATATTATACTTTATATGTAAATTGAATTGTGCTTTTTATCTCGAGCCTTTCAGAAGCCCTCTTTAACCACCTCATTTTACAAATTAGAGAAAATTTTGCTTTTGACTTCCACAGTTATAGGATTGGCCCATCCTGACATAAATTGAGACATCCATCTATTAAGAATCTGTTAGAGAAGCACACACAGTAACACTTGCATCTTCACTGAAATAATTTTCCTTTAAAAAGCAGTTACCACATAGTCATGTGGAGCAGATAAAAATAGTACCGAAGTAATTACAATGTAGACCAGCTCTGACTCTTCAAATCTTTGAACTTTGGCGTGGTTCTGGTTGAAAAATGTCACTATTCAAGCTCTGTGTTGTTTAGACCAATAGAAATGGATATTCGTCCCACCTACTTATTCCTCCCACTTTAACTCTGTTGTAAGGAAGTATTTCTGACATCCACCTACACCAGAAAGAATCTGGTCTACAGCCTTTTTAAACCTCAGTACTCTGAAAGACATATTCAGATAACTGTTATAGACAGATCATTTTGTAATACCTGCTCTTTATAGTTTTACCTATGCCCCTCCCAACAGGTCAGTTCTGAAAGTCACCACTCTAGCCACTATTTCAAGGATAGGCACTCAGATTTTAGAATAAATGCTAAGATCATGTATCAGGCCAGTCTAGCTAGAGGCTTATTTTTGTTTATTGAGCTAATTGCTTTAAACCTGGTGGTATAGTAACCTACAACTTTTATTTTGGCTACAGGAAGCAGTTTTTCCATTATAGTCTTAATAAAGTCAAAATAGGAAATATAGACTGGATGGGAGAAGCCTATTTTGGAGAATTCTTGGGATTAATGTTACTTTAAAGCTCCACTTCCTGTGAAATACTAGAGCCCAAAGCACATAGGTGAAGGTTAAGATGAGATTAAATGGTATTCATTCAGCAACTAATGTAACCTTCCTTCATCACTTTCTCTAGCCTGAGGGTGAGAGCACTGTTGTGGCTTGGGAGAATCTTCGTGGTATTTCCTCGTTGAATAAGTCTCATGACTCTAAGTCCCACGAGCACTGTCTTGAGTAGACAGCTCTTGTTCTACAAACTTTGATAATCACAACTAAGCTTATATTTTGGGTAATTACCTCTTTTAATGTTTTTATTCTTAATTAGAGACATTTCTGGGATAGCATTGGCGTGTTATCACTTCTCACTTAGGCCTCTGGTGACTGAGACAGGCTAAGGGTTAACGCTGGCTTGATTAATGTTTTGTGTGCTATTCTGTGAGTGTAGACTTCAAGCTTGCTCAGTCTTCATAGACCTACCCTCTTATTTTAAGTTCTCCAGGGAACAGAATGCCATAATACGTTATCTGAACTGCTGTCAATAAAGGCCTGTTTAGGCCTCAAGACATCGAACTCAAGATGACATAATTTGAACATCTGAACAGCCTAAACTGGATTTGTGAGAATTTTTTTCTTCTTAGAAGGAGTGTCTGAGACTGCCTTTCCTTCCAGCATGAAGTATTTAAGCTGGAAGGACCTGTTTTTACTACAGCATAGTTTGTATGTCTGAGAAATACTATAACTTTTTTCTAGTGTTAAGAAGGGTATCCCTGTAAAGTTCACTGAAACTGCATAAGTTAAATAAAAAATTATAAAGACATTTGAGAAGCTAATCTTCTCAAAACATAAGTAAGCTTGAAATATTATTCAAATCATAACAGAAAGTCTTTTTTAAATTACATTTTGAATATAGCTACGCTTCTTCAGTTTTGCTATGGAAAGATGAACAGTGTTGTTAACACCTGTTCACGCCTTGTAACATGGCATTTGAAACTGGCAGCACTCAGCTCTCTAAAAAGCTGAGGTCTGGTTTGCTTTTTGAATAAAACACTTTGGTAAAATTTTAAAAGTTTGGATCATCTACTAACTGTAATCCACATAGATTCTCACAGTAAAGGATGAAATATTCCTATTGTAGTATAATTATCTTTAATTAAGGTGTGACTTTACTTGGTGTTGTCTTAGATTACTATTACTATTGCTTTCTCATAGAGGCATAAATATATGCTTAAACACTCAAACTTGGAACTCTAATTTTACTGTCATTAGTAGATCACAGTTAATGTACAGGAGGACAGGACACTCAGAACCTAAGGCTCTTTAGAATCAAATATAACTGCATTATCAGTCCAGTTCCTTTGACCTCACTATGATCATTCCCTCTTATCATGTGGTTCCTCTTCCTGTAATTTAAATATTCAAGAATCCTGTTTCCAAAAGTCAGTTTTATCCACTGGGTACACAGAGCATGCCTTTGTGGTGACAGCATTGACAACATACAAAAAGTATCTGGGAAAAGGGCACTGATTTTTTATTTTTCACTACACTCAATTGTTGAAAACAGCCCAATACCAGCTAGTAACAGTGGTGCGCACGAAAAGTAATTTCTTGTAACTGTAAAAAATAATTTTATTCATTAATTCTATTCTGTACCTTTCTATATCAACAACTTAAAAGACAATAGGTGTTGGTATACAAGCTGTTGTACAAAGTATACTAGATAATCTGTAGAATCAGTTCTTGCTCTGAAAAACATGAGCATCTTTACTTCTATCCTTAACAGAGTTTTAATCTGGTTGCCACATCTCTCCATATTCCACTAATTTCCATATGTTATTCTACTTTGTCTCAGTGCTATTAACAGCCCTTTTCTGGCAACTTCTTGAAACTTCTTGCAATTTTAACTTTAAAGGCCCTTGATACTGTCTCTGTTTAATATCTTCGCAGACAAGCGGACAATATATGGGTTATATCAGTGGACAGTGAGGTGGATTGAAAATAAGAATGGCCAAGCTGAGAGGGTGGCATGAAGTCCAGCTGGAGACTGGTGGTGTAACCCAGGGATCAGTACTGGGGCCAGTACTTTCTAATACTCTCATTAATGACTTGTTTGAAGGGACAAAAGCTCATCCTTATCAAGCTCACAAACACAAAACTGGATAGAGAGGCTAAAACACCACATGGGCACACTGCTTTCCAGAGAAACCTTGGCAGGAAGGAGAAATGAGAAAAACCTCATGAGGTTCAAAAAAGGGAAGTGCAAATTCCAGCACCTGGGCTTTAATAATCCCAGGCTCCAGTATAGGCTAGGGGCTGACTGTCTGTACAGCAGCTCTGCAGAGTAGGACCTTGGGTGTTCAGCTGAGAGAAGGAGAGGCTCAGGTGGATCCTGTCCATGTGTATAAATACTGAATAGGAGTAAACAAGAAAGAGGGAACCAGACTCTGGTAGTGCCCAGCATCAGGGTAAGAGGCAATGGCCACACATTAAAACACATAAAATTCCATGTGGACAAAAACCGAATTTTTTACTCTGTGTGAGTGAGAGTGAATGATGAAACCACGGACCAGGTTGCCAAGAGATGGTCTGAAGGCTGAATCCTTTGACATATTCAAAACCAGGTGGATGCACCCCTAAGCAACCTGCCCTAGCTGACCCTGCTTGAGGAGAGATTGAACTAGATGATCCCCAAAGGTTCCTTCCAACCTCAACTATTCTGTGACTTCTAAAACAGAGATATTGCTAACATTTTTGCTACCATACAGGACTGAAAAGAATCAATCAAATCTCCAGGTTGTTATCATCTCAATGTTAAAATATTGTTTTCTTAAACTCACAAGCCCTAAGGGAACACTTCTACTCTCACACCCATAATTGAAGGTAGGGTTACTATAAAAACCTTACCATAAATTATTTTGGGCTTGTTCACACCCACATGTTCTTATCCCCACATTATTTTTCAGTCTAACTATATTTTCTCCTTCCATAGGTTTATAGAGATGGAGGCTTGTTTAGCTTTTATGAACCCTTATAAGATGCTGTCCATTCCTGTGATCCACCTCAGAGCCTTTCCTCCTCACGTTCCAGTGTTAATTCATCCTTTATGAACACAGAACAGTAGAATAGAACACATCATTCCTGAAAAATTATACTAATGCCTTCCTCTCTGTTCTATCATAAACAATTTCCTCACTCTTTGTGCATAACTACACAAGGACACATAACGTATCCTTTATTAATCTCACCAAACTAAATTGGAGAAATTATTACAATACTCAGGTGCTTACTTGCACTCTGCTTACAGTCCATTCTAGTGGGACTAACAGACAGGAGGCCCCTTTCTGCATCCTTATCACAATCATAGGGCCAGGTCATGCTCACTGCAGCCATTTCATTAAGATCTTCCTTTCAGGCATTAATAAATTTAAGTCTGTAAGACAGTTGTATTTCCACCCATGCACACTGTCTGAGGCAGCAGGCTGCTTTTCTCAGGAAATCTTCAGCAGCCCCTGTCAGATGACCTGACAAGCAAAATTACCTCAGCTCTGAGAGGATCTTTTTAAGTTAGGCTAGCACACACCAAACTACCAGAGAGTAGGTACGTTTGGCTTCATTTAAACAAAGAGGAAATCTGTATTCTAAATCATCCCTATGAAAACATGTTTTAAACTTGTTCTCTGTGTCTCATTTTTTTAAAATACATAAATAAATAAAGGTATAGGTTTAACTTTTTAAGAGTAGCAGAATTACAGGCTCATCAATCACTTATGAAAATGGAAGTTCAGGGGTTTGAAATTTACATTCTAGTAAGTTTCTAAATTAGAGAAGACACTGAACCAGATCTTCAGTAGTAGAGCTGGCTATTTGGTAGCCCAAAAATAGCCATTAGCAAAGTAAACATAGCTCCAAAGAGAAGTAATATGCTTAGAAGGACTTTGGAAGGTAGAAGGTGATGGAAAGAGAAGAAAATCTAATGTAGAGACCACTTATAACTTATGATGTAAATGATACATGATCCCATGGCATCTTGAAGCTTGGGTTATATTTCTTCATGAGATACAAGCTCCTAATCTTCTATATAGAGTTAGGACAGCATTGTAATACTACACTGTTTTGCCCACGCTCCCTAAAATTTTGAACAAAAGTGAGGTAAGAGTTCTAACACAAAGTGTGAGAAATTGCTCCTTTATACTGAGCAATCTGCTGTCAGTTTTGTGCTCTTTAGTTATCTTTGCAATTATATTGTTTTCAATAAGACTTTGTTTCTGTCCTGACATTTATCATGTCACTACAGTCATTAATATGTGAAAGCCTTTTTTCAAATCCCATTTCAACTATCATTTCTCCTGTCTTCCATTTCTTGGAGCAAATATATGATGTAAAGATTGGTGGAAGGTGATATTTTTTCTTTGAACGTAATAAAGTCTACAGAGCTAAAATAGGCTGAAAAAATAATTCCCATTTTGTGTCTTTTGCAACCACAATTCCAGCTTCTACTTAGAGTAATTATTTATGTCCATAGAAAGGAAGCAAATGGCAATCCAATATTAGTTAAACTTACTATAGCTAAAATTAGAGAGTAAATATCAGTTGACTGAGAACTTACCCTCAATTCATTAGCAAGCATTATCCTCAGTATCTCGATATATATACACTGCTACATGTTCTTCTAATTCTCAGCAAAATGGATTTGCCTCCTTTCTCATTATGATTCTATGATTGTACTCCATCTGAATACAGCTACTCTAAAGAAAGAGATGCTTACCCTTTGGTTGAGGTTATATTTTTAGAGTGCCAGTTATAAAGATATACTAAAGCTGTAGCTCCCTTTCACGGGATAATAAACATAGCCCAACAGCTGAAAAGATATATTTACAATCTTCCCCCAGAATCCTCCCAACCCCTTACTGCTAAGAAAAACAAGTGGGCCACTGCAGCATGTCCCAGAACTATTTTGGTATTGGGGAAAGTGCAAGTTCCAAAGCAGTGTGGAAAAATGCCCTGCCAGCTGCTCCTGTCTCATTGCAATGCAGCCTTAAGAGTCTTCCTTGGCCAACTGCTAGATAAAAGCACTTTCAGATAACTTGCTTCTACATCATTAGTGCCACATCCACAGAGATTTTTAGGTGTCTACAGGCTTAAAGGTTCAAATTAATTGCTGGAAGCTAATCAAGTATCATACCTCAGGTGACCTAGAGTAATCGGCTGTGTAAGTCAACAAAAAAAATGCAATGCAACTCAGTGCAGCTCAGCTCCCTTCACTAGGGAACACGCTCACTCACATTACTTTGCCACAGACTCAGAGGAGAGAGCACAGAGGCCCATTGAGGCACAGAAACCTGTTGCCTCACACCAACAGGCTCTGCTCTGAGTACCATTTGTATCTATAACTATAAATCTGCTTTCAAAGCTCTAGCACCCCAAAGTCATTGATGCTTTAGCTCTCACCAGTGATGCTAGCCACGTGCCAGGTGTTCTACCTCACTGCCCGCCGAGAGCTTGGTTTGGCTGAGCCTTTCCAGGGCCCAGCTGAGCCCTGCTGATCCCAAGCCCTGGCCTAGGCCTGTGCTGCCTGGAGATTGGCATACCAGGGGAGGAAGCAAGCAACTGCTCAGCCAAGGGGATTCAAACACAAATTCTTATGCTGTTCTTGGAAGCATGAGGCCATTGGCCTTTTCAAAGGGATTTATAAGCTCATGCCTCTACAGAAAAGTTTAAAAATGTGAACCTCCCAAAACTTTGGGAAGCAAACAAAAGTGTGCATGTGAATTTTTTCTAGATCACATGAGCTCCTGGATTCATGTATATGGCATTAATGACAGTAATAACTGCCATAATGACAATAATATGATGTGACAAAGCATGCTGAAACTGATTCAGTCTGGAGAAGAAAAGGGCAAAGTAGTTGGATGATCTATATGAACTGCATATAAAAAAACACAGTTTCTGAGTCAAGCTGGGCCCAAAAGCCAGACAGATGTGGTCTGGCTGCTAATGCTGCAATATTAGTGCTTCCCTGTCAAGAAGGCAGTTGTAAGTTCAAACAAGTAGTCATAATATATAGCATCACCTCGTTCATTTTGGGTGTTCTGTTTCTTCAAATTAAAGCTTTTCATTAGTATCAGAATCTCCTCTTTCTTGAGAATGAGTTTCAGGCTGCTGGTAAGCAGCAGACAAAAGGCAGAACTGAAGCTGACTTCACCTACCACAATATACCAGGACACTGCCCAGATTTGTACAGCTGAAACAAAATCCAACACTTGTATTTTCAGTGCTGTTGTCCAGGTTAGCTAGATCAGTATGTGAGCATTCCTATCCCACCTGTAACTGCACTGTAGATATTGGGAGTTGTCATTAGAGCTCTGAACTCATATAGACAACAAAACTGGCAATTTACTTCAGAACTATTTGAGACACTAAATTTTCCTGAGTAGGCTAGGTTTTATTAGAAGCTATGGATCACAACTGGAAGGACATTGTAAAGCAGTAAGGTGCCATGAAAAAGCTGAGAAGCATCCCAGGAATTACACCTATCTCAGTGCAAACTCTGCCAAACTTCCAAGACATCCTGTAGTCTGCTATTTTAAAATTAAACTGGACATTCAGTAATGCCACCTTTTGATTGTCTAACTTAATGCTCTTACAAACTCAGATTATACTAAAATTTAAGGGGAGGAAGTTAAGCTGTGAGAAACTCCTATTAGTCTGCCAAGTCTAATAATTTCCCCTTTACACTTTTTTCCAAAAGCAATATAGTACAGCACAGCAACATGAAACTCTACTTTGCAGTATAGGTATGTATTAAAGGTTGTCTTGGGGTTGCAGTGCAAGATGTAACCAGAAGTATGTATTCTATAAAAACCTGTTGAAACCAAGTAGAGCAGTGATCTTTATCTCTTCCATGACCCATCCCTCCATCTCCTCTGTACTGGGAGATATCTTCTGTTAATGGGCTATTGAGTCTCACTGCATGACTGATAAAATTACATCATCCCATGGTGAGATGCTTCATCCAGGGAGAGGAGCCAAGCATTTCCTACGTGGATAAAAATCTGAGATTTGGAACACTCTTGTACCCGTTCCTCTGGATTCCCAGAGGAAGACCAGGCTCATCTATCACCACTGGACCTTCAGAAGAAAATGACACCTTTCTACAGGATCACTGCTTCAACAGAGCCACATCTGTCACTCCAGGAGGGCTGCAGGCACCATTTAACAGGACTGCTACCAACACCCTGACCAACAGGGCATCAGGTTGTATTCTGACTCTGTCACTGGGGCTTTTTTTATTATTACTGCATTTTTATTTTTATTTTCCTAATAAAGCACTGTTATTCCTATTCCCTTATCTTTACCTGAGAGCCCCTTAATTATAATAATTCAGAGGGAGGGGCTTTACGTTTTGCATTTCAAGGGAGGGTCCCGCCTTCCTTAGCAGACACCTTTCAAACCATTAAAAGGTCAACCATATTTCACAAGCTTGCGGTTCTACTGAGAAACTGTTTTGAAAAAAATACTGTAGTGATCCAAGCATCCAGGAAAGAATCAAGACTAACAAAATGCTAAAATTTTAAAATGCCTCAGAATTTCTGGGATTTTTATGCTCTACTCAGTTTCAGCTCTAATGCTTTTATAAGCAGTAATCAAAAGGCCATGTTGATAAAGAGGGATGAAGCTACAAAATAACACAGCCACCCGCCTATCAATTAACCCTGAGCACCATTGGAAGTGTTACTGCCCTCATATCACCTTTCATATTTTCACATCTGGCATAATACAAATTTGTTTAAAATATAATCAGATTCTTCTTGAGCGCTTTGGTTTTTGTCTGCCAGTAAGGAAATTCTATCTTCAGTTTCCAGCTCAGGGTTGAAGGCTGGGAGCTTCTGCTACAACTTCCACCTGCAGAATCTCTTGTGTGGGTAGATCCACAATAAACTCTTCAAGGCAGACTGCAGCTCAAAAGACATTGATGGCTGTGTTTGCATAATGTAGTGACAGTAGATATAAACATTGAGCATGTTTTACATTTCATTTTAGAGTATATTAACTATAGGCATCCAGAAGACAGGACAGAAATTTCAGCGAGGAAAATCCAGAGTCACTGCTTTTACCTCACCTGTACAACAATGGTAGCTATGAAAACATGCCACCACACAAATTCAGGATTAAAAAAACTTTTTTTTTTTTTTTCCAGTAGAGTAGAGGGAGACATTTAGATTTAATTGCACACAAACATAAACTAAACCAAGAAGCAATCAGCCTTCTAAAATCGGATTGCAAAATGCATGCTGCTGGTTGCAGAAAGGACTCTTTTTAAAAAGTGAGAAACAATATGCATTATGCACTGACACATCTGTGGCTGATACAGAATTTTAAAAAAAAGATAGATGACACACAGAAAATAAGGAGTCTTTGCTGTGGATTACTGTCAATGGAAAGCTCAACTTGACTGTCACAAAGAATAAGCTGTCAGCAAACTCATCACTGCTCATGGCCAGAGGGCCGACTAGCACTGTTCAAACAATGGGTGGGACCAACATGAGAAAGAAAGTGGAATCCAAAATGTGCTCTTTGATCCCATCCCATCCATGGTTCCTCCCAGTAGCATTGTTCTGCAGCCTAGCCAGAAGCCATATCCACATATGCAAGTGCCTTTAATCACACAATTCCTATTGATTTCAATGGGAATTAGGCTCCTAAATGCCTTTGTCAGTCTTAGCTTTACTGGTGTCGCCCTCCAACAGCAGTGAGAAGCTTTTGTACTACTCTGTTGCTGCTTCAATACCTTTCCAGGAAAAAGGAGGAAAAAGACATGCATGTCTTAGTCATGATTCATGTCCATTTTGCAAGTAGATAACCACATAGCCAGCACAAAAAGATACATCAGGAAGCACATCATTATGTATGGCTTTTAACAACAGTAAGTGACAGCAGTGGCTGACTACCACTATATTATCATAACTATTTCAGAAACTGACAGCATAGTCAAATATTAAGGAAATTCCTAATCACCACTTACTTTCACACATCTTTGAAAATTAGATTTAAGATTATGCAATTGTGTTATATTTAACAGCTATTTTAGATGTAAAATGCATTTTGGCATAGTTATCCTGGCTGTCAAGCAGTTTCATTGCACCAGTTCATAACACCACAATGAATTGTGTATTTAAGGGGTGACTCTCTTTAGAGTTATGCTCTGTTAGTATTCTACCCACCCCCCTTATAAGAGATGATTCAATCAAAAAAGAAAAATAGCATATGGCAGCTATTGCCAAAGTAAACACATCTTGTTCTGAAAACCTGCATGCTCCGTAGTTACTTTAAGAGTAAAAAGAGCTTTTAAAAAATCAATTCAATTTATTGCCTCCTGGGTTTTGATTATTTTTTTGTTTTTGTTTTGTTTTTTGGTTTTTTTCTGGCAACAGGACAGCATTGTTGGCATTACAAAGATCTGACATTCATTTAAAAAAAAAAAAAGTAGCTATGCTGGAAATCATGAATGTCAAAGAAAATTGAGAATGCTAACACATGCTGAGTCTTGTTCTACAGCATATTAAAAGAAATGCATTCCAAAAACAGGTTTTATCCAAAGAAACCCTGATTGGGGTAGAAATTCTTCTTGCTATGGAAAAATAGATAAATGCACAAAATTATACCCATGATTTATGTTACTTTTAATGTTTCTAGTCTTAAATAGTTCATGGACACACCACCACAGACATCATTTATTTTTGCATGCCACAGTGTCATCACAGATTGTCAGCAGTGACAACTGACTGACAGTTTATTTCCTTTTGCACAAACGAGACATTGCTACTGGTCAAACTATCCTGCTCCCAAGGAGAAAAAAAAAAAAACACAAAAAACCCACAAAAAACAGGAAAAAAATGTTTCTTTCTAGAACAAGGACTTGAAAAAGTAGGACTTCAAATGTCATCTGGTCCACTGCTCTACTCCAAGTCAGGACTGTAAGGGTTTAAATGGTATTCTGACATTTTTGACTCTGTATCTAGAATAGCCTATATCTGATTACGAGAAGATGTAAGTGAAATCAAATCTCTCCCACTCCAGAAGAGGCTTCTACAAACTAATTATAGGAAAAAATATAAAGACAGACACTCAAGGAGTTGCACTTTAATTACATGTTCTGATCTCTGGCTAGCTGTTTTAGGTTGTGCCTTGAAAGTGATGTTTTAAGTTTGAAAACTCCTGAACACAGGAATGCCTAGGTCCTTGCCCTTGGCTTACAGCGATTTGGTACACTGTTAGCACATCAGAATAGTGACCAAAAATTGTCTGAAAAAAAAATACAAAGAAATACCAGATTTATTTTCTTCATCTATTAGAAATTTTGCACCAATATACTGATATCATTAGACGTGTAAACTGATATGTCCAGCTTGCAGGTGAGCAAGTATTCCTTTCTCACCAGTGAATAATAAGAATTAATGTTGTTTAACCTATCAGGTGATAGAAGTGTCATCTAAGTAACTGAATGCTTTTTGTTCCTCCTGAAGACAGTGTGATTTTAAGCCTGTTTATGTAAGATGTTTTGAATAAACTTGTTTCCCTTCCAGAGATATTTATATTTCCTAACTGCAATCTTACCAACTATTTCTATGTAACAAAAACCTCAGACAGTAAAAAAATTAAAGCTAAGCAGATTTTCAGAGTTGTCCTCCTGTTTAGTCATGACATTTTGGGAACAAAATGTTGGCTCTTGGTTAAAGAGGAAATATCAGGAATACCATATGCAATGAGGTTGCCAAAATGGCAGCTAGTAGTAGCAACAAAGTGCTTTCACTGATGCAAAAACAAAAATCATAATCCACATGGACAAATTAAATACCATTTTTATTAAATGCAGCTAGCATGCACCATAAAATCATATTTGTCATCTTTTTAATTTTTGCCATTCATAACGGCCTTTCCCTTTTTTCTTACCTGCCTTTCCCTTTAAGTTTGTTCTGGTTTGAAAGCAAAACCAGTGAGAGACTCCAAGTCAGAAATACAATTTATTAGGAAAAGGAAAAAAAAAAAAAGGAAAACAAAATACATGCAATAATACAAAGGAAAAAGAAAACCACT
>VYXF01001311.1:86480-100304 GCA_013397295.1 Polioptila caerulea
TCAGTGAGACTCAATGGCCCAGTAGCAGAAGATCTCTCCCTGGAGGGAGGATGGGTTGTGGAAGAGATAAGGAAACTGTTCTTGCTGGTTTCTTATCAGCTGGCCAGTTAATAGAAGATTACATCACACCCCCCCATCCCAGTTCCAAGAGATGGTGATAAGAATAACACACCTTTGATTACATTTTGCACTGCAACCCATGACAAGTTCACTTCTTTTTCGTGATGCTCATTCTTCTTGCTTTAGTTTTCAGAAATTCTTTCTATCATTCCATTTCACCTTACTTTCAGATCAGTCCAGAACTCATTGCTTACATGTTCTCAAACAACAACCATTTTGTTCTTGAAAAAAGCTGAGAAGCAAAAGCAAAAAAAAACAAAGCAAACAAAAAAACCCCAACAAACAAAACCCCACAAGCTAATTTGCAACTATTTCAGTTTCACAAAGCAGGCAATTTGAGATGTTTACACTGCTGAAAGAGGGAGACTTTTTAAGGAAAGTTTAACACTTTTGTATACTATTTCAAAACAAAGTAAAAATTAGTAGCTTTACTTTACCCTTGCAAAATAATTGTCTAGCATTTACAGAGACTACTCTGGCCTGGATTACTGTTTGAAAAATATTCCTTGTTCATAAAATAAGTATCAAGGCTAATGTGAGTCTACTTAAGTTACTCTTGATGAGTCATTTAAGTGACTATTGAAATTATGTACTTTATTCATTTCTGCACAAGATTACCATTAAAGTCATAGAAATAATGCTACTAGATAAGCCAGTGATCCTGTTGTTTCCAGAAGTGCTTGTAAAAAAGAAAATCCTTCAAAGGATGTTATAAGAAGCCCTGATGTGACAAGTTCTAGATCTGTCTGTCCATGTGGGAATTTTCTTTTAATTACAGGAAATTCATTACTTTTACATTAAATGCTCAGACTTGATTTCAGTTATTTCAAGTTTCTACTTCTATATCCATATAGCAAAACATATTATCAGAGACAGATGAAAGAATGTTGAGAATGTAAAATTTAATTTTGCTTGAACTTTTATAAGACACCCCCATTTACCTTACTAAGCAAATTTTTTTCAGAAATACATATACAGAAATAATTTGGGTAGTATAAATCAGTGCAAAATATGGGAAAATCACCATGGGCCTAATCCTGCCGGTTTTCAATTACAACATTGAAAAATACAGAAAAATACAAGAGTGATTTATTTTTAATAGGAGGTGAGGATGGGAAAAGCATTACCAAATATTGACAGCTTTTATGTATGACAAGACACAAAATCCACAGTATTTCTACCTACATTCATTTAATCTTGTACTTAGCGGTCTTCTACTCCCTTAAGAATGCATACTGAAAATACTACTCCACATACTAGCACAAATAATTAGCACATAGTATCAAAGAAATATTTTATCCAGCACCAATAAAGAGTAAGTACAGCATTGTGATCAAATTATAAAACGTCACCAAGACATACAATGGGAGATGAAGGCAGAGAATAGATCCTAATTCCCAACTCTGGACCGCGCACTAATAATTAGCAATAATCAGCTTGGCTAAAATTCTTAGGGGGAAGAATTAACACAACAGACTTGTACTAAGGTATACAGATGACCAAAATGAGGGACAGGAGAAAGAAAATAATCATCTGATCACTTCTGCCTTTTTCTGTCCAGAATTCATCCTCCTTTACATGCTCCTTTACAGCATTGTGGTTTTGTCTTGGAAGATCTCCTAAATGGCAAGGGAGACCTTAACTCTGATCATACATCCAAGGAAAGGCATTTTCATAGATGACCCTATACCATCCTGCATGCTTTTCTACAGTGGAATAACTGAGATATAAGATCATATTTCAAGAGAGTTGCTGAATGTGTTTGAAGACTTAGAACCTGTGTGAAGGAAAAAAACTTGTACATCTTTCACAAGCTCATTCAGGCTATTCAGTGAAGCTGTTTGAAACTGAAGAGCAATGGAAGCATTAAAATAAGTAAAAGGTAAACAAAATGCAAATTAAATACTAGAAATATAAAACAATTAGCAGCTTCCTGGCTTTTGGTTTGGGTTTTTTTTGTGGTTTTGTTGTTGTTACTGTTATCTGTTGGATTACAATCAACTACAAGAAAAGTTGAAGCAATCTTTGAGCAGACCAGCCCTTCTACATAGCAGAACAGTCATAACTGTCCTACTAGCAATGGCTATCTCTCACACAACTTCCTTACTGCCAGGATAACGTTATCAATGTAGAAATGGGCAGGCATAAAGAGAAGAAAGGAAAAGCAGAAAGGAAACTGGGAAACACAGACTTTTTTAAAAGCAAGCATTCAGCTGTGTCTCTCTCTGCCCTTAATAAAAATTTATTGCCCCTTCAGCATAGCCAGGAAGATTCACCCATTTCCTGGCACAACCCTCTATACCTACATCCAGGTTGGGTCCACACATTGCCTTACATGTGCTGTTTCTGAGCATATTCTTTTCCCCACACTCACTCAATCACACCCTCTTCTTCCTCTAGTACTCTTCAACTTTTACAGCACAAAAATATTATGCACAAAGCTATGTTATGTTCATGTTATGTTAGATGTGGATGTTACCAAGTAAGAATGATGAAGGCCAGCATGTTAAGAAGTTTTTTCTTGTGGCCACAGAAAGGCAATATTAAGTAGAGTATGCATTAGTTAGCAGCCGATGAAGTAGAGCCATCCAATGGTTCACATGAAAAGTCAAATATGAAAGAATATCCTGTTTGAGTTTATATTATACCCACATTGAACAGGTGCTCCAGTGTTCTTATGATGAAATAACATTATTTAAGTAGCTGGATTCATAAAGTATTACGCAAAAAGAAAATATATGAAAGTAAAGTTTATTTATATAATTTTACATTTAAAATTAGGTTTAGTATTTAAAGTCTATTCACTAAGAAAGGCAATGAGGTAACATACTGTACATCAAGTTGAAGTTCATAATGTGGCAAATACTTGATAGCTATAGACATGAAAGATGTCTTCATATATTTCCCAAGACAGAAAAGTTATGGTTGCATCTGTAGAAGTTTACAGTCCTTAAGCATGAATTTTACAATACCTTTAGAAGTTAATCTACTGAAGCAGTTTCTCTGAATGAATCAAAATTATTGTAACAGGAAAGTCAGTAAAAGAGCCAATCTTACCTTAAAATAAACTACAATTTCTGTATAATGCACACACAGTATTTTAAAAACTGTTGAGAATGGGTAGAGTCAGCATCAATTTTAAATTTATGTAGTGAAGTACTTGTACTACAAGTTCATTCTTTATAATTTAGACTTTGCTATATAAGAGGCCTGTACATTGAGTTCAGCTGGGGATAAATTGATTGGCAGACACTTCTTAGCATAAAGGCACTGCTCCAGTGTTATTGAACAAGGAAAGCATGCCACTGGAGTCAACACAATACAATTCATATGTAATTATTAGTAATTTTCAGAGGTCTAGAATGAAATTGTTTTATGATCTCTAATACTGGGGCAACACTACACATCAAACTCACAGCACTCTTACCCAGCATAATACCAATTCCACGAATTGATCTATTCAGGTCCCTTTCACATACATGACAGGCCCAAAAGAGTTTACAGACCTTTGAGAAAGTCTATCTGGCAGCAGTCTAGATATAAATACTACATAAAACTGACACAAAGAGGATAACCCTTCCCAAGGTAAAAAAAAGGAAAAGATAAAAGGAAACATCTTTGAGGTCATCAGAGAAAATGAGAAAAGGAAAGAGCAATAAAAGCTAAAAAGTACATGCTCACCATTTATATTTCAGAATATTAGTTCATGTGTTCAGTTTTTATTTATTTTACTGGACTTTGTTTGGTGCCACTTACAATGCATCTCTAGAAATTATCTGCACTTTTTATCCTACTACCAGGGGAAAACCAGTACCCATTTGCAAAAATCCAAGTATTCAATTGCAAAATCTGGTTTCAGCCACGTTTCAAGGTAAGTATCTTGAGTCTAACAGATGATTTCAAAAGACATGCCACCACTTTGAAGAGCAACAAATTTGCAGTTGCAAGTACAACTGATCTTTCAGCATTTCCATAATCAGGATATGACTTGTGAAGCCTATCTAAACTAAACTAAACTAAATCTAAACTAGATTTGTCCTCAGACAAATTCTAAATCCTATCTAAAACTTAATTTAAACCACAATATCTTAATTTCCTTTAAAACTCAAATTGACAAGATCTGTAGTAAAGCACTGTCCTTGATAGATCATTCTCACAAGCTTCCTGCTAATACTAGCAATCCATGGGATATGTTCAATCCATGGATCTTTGGTCTTTCCCTAGGATTAGTGTTCATTATTCAAGCAGAAGGAAAGAGTGACAAAAACTGAACCACAGAAATCGTGTCTATAATTATCATTGGGAAAAAAACGCTTCCAGTAATGCATTGCTATTGCCAGAATTTTCTTTCCTATATAAAGATGCCTTACCTAAACTCTTAAAAATAGTAACAGTAAGGTTAAGGAAATAATAAGAAAATTCATAAGAAAGTTCACCCTTTTCCATCCTGTGAGAAATGTTAAAACTGGCTACTAAAGTTAAAATTAAAGTGTACTCTAAACCCTTATCCCAGAGTTTTAATTTAGTATAAAATTTATATACATGTAACTTATGGAAATACATGGTGTTTTAAGAAATTTTACATTTTTTTCACCTACCTTTTGTCCGCAGTGAAAATATTAACTACTAATTCAGAAGAATAATTTTCAATTTAATCAGAAATGTTACTAATTTATTGCTACTTTATCCAAGAAAAAGCAATATTAAAATTTCTGTTAAATGGAAAATGAAGCTTTTTTTTAAATCAAATTTTAATTTTAAACATGCATAACACTGCTAAAATGTTGTAAGCCCTATACACGCCACTTGACCTGTTGAGAATGAGATGAACTCAGCAGCATCCCTGAAAACTCACATGCACAGTCAATAACCTTGAGATAAAGCTGAAAATAATATTTTAGGAAGTCTTATGATAAAGACAGAGCTATAATGTAAGTCAACTAAGATTAAATGAACAGTTCTATGTAATACAGTCAGTGAAGTAAACTTACAAAGTTTGCATAAGCATGGTGGAAGGACGGAATTTGTTGCGTTGGTTATTTAATAGGACAACCAACGAAGTAATACTGCAAAGGTAGAATATTAAAAGAAAAAAAAGCAGACTTCAGACAAGGCTATTACCTGAAGAGGCAGTTTCTATCAATACTAGCAACAGGCAGATCAGATAAATCCTGAAAGATAACAAAACTTTTCTTACTGAGAAACCCTTAATTACCAGAACAGAAAACATTTTTATTCTATAGAGGAGTCCAAAACAGCTGGATTTCATCTCTAACCCCAGAAATAGGGAACTTTAATAAAACAACCGACAGATCAACTCTTACTGTGTTTCAGTTTTACAAGCAGTAACAATAGGAAAGGTATTCACTTACAGCATACTTACAGCAAATACCATCAATATTTTAACAGTTGCTACCTAGACAATAGTAAAATCTGAGCCTCATTACACTGAAAGATGTGAAGCTGTTAACACAAATCTCAATGACAAGTTGAATTATAGAATCAAACACCCCCACTCTTTGATTTGAAATTGCCCACATTTATTGTTTCTCAGGACAAAGTTCAGTAACCATTTACTCAGCTTCTACTGGAAACAAAAAGTCATTACTATAAAGTAGTAACTAAAGCCTGATATATTAACTTTGGGGAAACTCCAGGAGGAAAATTTTATTTTATTCTGTGTAAATGCATTTTTTGTATAAGAGCATTTTTTTTCTTCTATCTTCCTAAAATTTGGGAAATTGAAACTACTATTAAGAAAAACTACATCATTGGTGAATGCTTCTCAAGACTAGCTACACACAAATAGTGGACCACTCTCATACTAGTTGTATGACAGGAAAAGCCTCAAATATTTACAAAAAGAAACAAGTTTCAACAGATACTTATCAAAATATGCAATTTAAATAAATGTAAATATTTAAATAATTAATGTGGACTGTGCAGTGCAAAAAAGGAAAGCACTCACTCAGAGCACTTGTCAGAGTAACAACTAGAAGTTCCCTACTTGGCTTTTCCTAATTTGGAGCTTACTGTGTGTCCTGGTTTAGGGCAAATTTGGGGAGAAACCTCCGGGAGGAGTCCCTCTAGAAAGCAAATCCGAACCGCCCCTCCTCCCAGCTGGACAGGGAAAAAAAAATTCCTTGGAGGAAAGTGGAAAAAAATTGTTTATTGAACGTGCAAAGCACTCCCCAGCACAACAAATGAGCAATACAGAACAACAAAATCTCTCCCTGCTCCGCAGAGATGACAAATTCCCAGAGTCTCTCTCCCGTGGCTGCAGCTCGGCTCAGTTGCCCTCAGTCCCTCTGGGGCTGGGAAAGGCCGGGCCCAGGGCAGGCCCGGGGGGCCACAGGTGTGAGCTCCTGGTGCCTTTTTGGGTTTTTAGTCCAGAGCATGTTCAAACAGTTCCAAGAAAAAGAAAGAAAAATCACAGTCCGGAGAACTTCTCTGCCTCAGCTAGCCAAAAACTAACAAAAAGCAAAGGAGAGCTCTCTCTCTCACTGTCTGCACTGCAGACAACACAGGCCATGAGTGAGGGAAGCTGAAAACTCTGATCTTTATCTTTTATCTTTTGTTTTGAAAACAATTGCCTCAGACATTCCACTGCTTCTCCTTCACTCTCAGATCCAGTTTTAAAGGTGCAAAACTTATTTCTGAACTAAACAGACGAATGGGGATACAATTCAGCATCAACCCAGAACACTATGTCTCAATGCTCCAATCATACGACCATTCTGATGATCTTTCTCAAGTACAGAGTCTATCTCACAGGTCTTGTAAAGCTTTCTGGATACAGTCTGTCAAGATAACTACAATTCTTCAGTAAAACTTTTTTTTTTTTTTTTTTTTAATAAGGGAGAAGAGAACTTGAAGCTAGCTAGCTCTAATAACATATTCATGTTTGAATCCATCCCCCATACCAATCCATCCCCCACCATTTTATTGCGGCCATACACAGAAAACATATTTCACCTGCTCAGAGAGAACCCAAAGCATATGGAAATCACTAGGCTAAAATCCAGAGCCACCATATGATTTCCTACTGCTACCAACATGTACATTTATATGCAAATCTTCCATTTGCCCACAGACTGTCCTTGCTCAATTTTCTTTGTGCAAAAATGAACCAGGCAAACATCTGTGCCTTTGACCTCAGCAGAGCCCTCAGGCATTGCTTAAATGCTACCTTCTGCAGGCCTCGTAACATCAGGAGATTCATCTCTTAAATTGCAAACAGCTCTGCTGCATATATTTAGTAACAGTAGCCGAACCACAGTCCGAAACAAAAGCACTGAAATAAAAGTGATAATACCAGGCCCCACTGTAATTTGGCTTCAAAGCCAGTAACGCATTCTGTCATCAAATATTCCCATATAAACAGAGCAATGATCAGCTTGTATGTCTGGATGTTTTCAAGTAGCCCATAATCAATTCTTGTAATGGGTCATAAAGATGATAATGACTAACTATTACTAAAAATTCATGGGCTACCTATTATAAATCTGTTCCACCCCTACTGTTGTACAGATCTATCAGTATTTTGGAGAATTTTTCAACCTAAATGATTCTATGATTTTATCAGCTACTCTCTTTTAAAGGCAGCTTCCAATGAGAAATGTTAAGCCTGACTAAATGTATAAGGGTCAAGAACCAGCATTTTAGAATTAAGTCTTCAGATTAAAACAGTGGAGAGGAACATTGAGGTTTTTTTATTGCCTTCTCTGCTACCACACCTTTGCAGTAATTACTTTTTCAATTTATCTTTGAAATTCAATTGAAGAGTAAAATTTAATTACTGTTTACTGCTCATGTGAAATTACCTTTAGTAATGATCTCAAGTACTTCTTCAACTCACAGATACACAAAATAGCCTCCACTGCTATTTAGCACATTTCCTCATAAAACACAGCTTGGTCAAGCCCCCAGTGTTTCTGTCACAAATTACTATGTTTTTCTACAGTTAAAAAAGATGTGCATTGTCATACAAACTCTTCTGTTAGATTTATATAACATCATATCAGAAATAGACAGGGTCAAATAGTCAGTAACCTGGCTACACAAACATAACAAAATAAACATAATAAATAAATAACCTGTTCTATGAGACTCAAGTGCCAAGTCTAGCCAAGAAAACTTTTGTTAGATTAGGAAAGAAGATTGCGTAAATGACATTCTATTCTTCCATTTTTGATGCACCTGATAATAACACAGCTACCCTTTTATTAGTAACCTGGCTTCTAATAAGTAGGTTCTACCAGAAAGAGCTGCATGGTTTGGATGTAAGGCCACTATAAACTCTTTCCCTAAGCATGTTGCTGGAAAATATACTGCACAGATTTAGCCAAACAGAACATGTGTCCATCTCTTGGCAACTCAGTTCATGGTCCAATTTCCTCTGTACATTAAACTAGGACACTGAAGCAGCTGGTATTTGTTATGCAGCTCTAGGAGTGATATCATCTTAACCACAGGTAGACCTCCAAACTATTTGGGTATTTTCACAGCTTTGAAAAAGTGAAGCCCTATCTTTCCAAGAAACCCGACTCCTCAAAACCTAGACATATTTTATCCTTTTTTATTCAAGAAATTGAATGAGGATCAACAAAGAACCCCATACTATTGCAATCTTCATGAAGTCATTCTTTTCATTTCCTTCGCACATATATCAGGATTTCACTGCAATCACTGGAAGACATAACTTTATCACTGAACAAGCCTGGTAGGTCATACAGTCTCTCCAAACTAGATCCATTTGCACTAGAAGTAGTCTCCTACCAGAATTAAATCAAAATTTGAATTTAAGAAGTGCTATGGCAATGAATTCATAACTAAGGAGGAGAAAATACTAAGGATCAAATCGTGAAATGCTACTTTCATGCGAGGAATATTCATGACTATAAAACTAAACAACAGAAGATACAATTAACAAAGCTTTATGGCCTTAGGAGCTTAATCCCAAATTTAAAATTACATAATCTCACAGAAAATCTGAAATACTTAACAATTATCTTAATTTCTACTTACTTATTTCATGGAATTTGGACAAATCCTTCAGATTTTAGATTGTCTGTATGATAAAGATAAGAGAATTTTGTATTAGTTTCAAAAAATTCTTCTTCAGGTACTTTGAATGAAGTTGAGTATTGTCAATATAATTTTATCACAGAAGCCCAGTAATTTATGCTAAATAGTTATGTAAAGCAGTACTTTTTCTATTTTGCTACAAGTTCAATTTTAAGCAAATCCAAACCAATCACAATTCACTGAACACACACACAAAAAAAAAAGCACAAAAAATAGGCAGTTCTCTAAATATATAAAAAACAAACACACTCAGATGTCTACATTCAAATGAACATAATTGCATTTAATTTATTCCCCCTTTCAATTAAATGGTGACTATTATTCATCCCCATTCAGAATCATTTGATACTAACCCCTATCTTTACTGGCAGGGTCACTTTTACCAGACATCAAAGTAGTGCTAACTATACTTTTTGATAAAAGTCAAGATTATAAAACTGGACTTGCAGACAGTAATAGCGTAATTGCATACAGTTCATACATGCTGTTCAACAACAATAAACCAAAGGAAAAAAAATTTGTTGGCAGCTGTAGCAGTGGTCTAGATTCACCTGACAATTAGGGAGCCCTGTGGATGGTGAATGCAACTCCAATTATAGTGAGCATGTATGTGTATTCTCTTCAACAGCTTACAACAGTCAGGGTCTACGGGAAAAGATAATGTGGGACTTACTTCATGAAAGCTTCTTTATGTAGCAGCATGATTTAGAAATATATGAGTGTTCTGTTTTTCAAAGTTCTTCCTTTTCAGTGTTTACCAGAAGAGAGTGCATGTATGAATTGGCAAGCCTTTTGCATATTTTTTGGCACTTAAAAGTATTTTAAGACTAACGTTGGCATTTTCGTAATTGTTAAATCATTAAAAAGATAATATTTTAAGTCTGCAGGGAAGCTAGCTTGGCACTGTTCTCACTTGCTTGTTTATCTAAAGTAATTTTTTTCCAGCCAAATATATAAAATGTCAGAAGAATCACTACTCCCTCCTATTGTATCTTGGTGGAGTAAATCAACTTAAGTAAAAACTAACCCAATGAATCCTTATACTTTCCGTTAACTAGATGTTCTAGATTTTTTAGAAAATTAGAAAAATGTTCAAGATTTTTTTCTAAGTTTGGGAAATCTGCTAACCAGTCTGGTTGTCAGACTAACATTTCCAACCTCAACAGTTACTCCAGCTACAGGCAGCCTTTCACCTGGCCACAGCGCAGCTGAATGAGGATCTACTGTTCCAAAAGCCCATGCTATGCAGCACTAGAGGGATGCATTCTTAAGACACTGTTTGCTCCTGAACTTTGGGATTTTTGTGCTGGTGTAGCTGTTGAATAACAAAGAAATGTTATGAATGGGACAAAGCAAATGATCACCTAGAATAATAACTAAAGACATTGGTTTCCCTAATATAAAGTAATTAATTGCATGTGCTATTGGAAGAGGTGAGAAAATCTTAGGTATCCATTCCTCTCCAGAGCAAATATTAAGTAGAGGACTAAAAGTACCTCCAAAGCAAATATTTCTTTTTTATTAACCATAATAAACTAAGAGTGGCAAAGAAAGTCACATAAAACTTGCCAGAACATAGTTATTGAACACTGCAGTTTCTAATCTCAGCAATAAATGTAGGTCAAGGGAACTGGAAAATCTAATTACTCTGTAAATTTTTAAACCTGTTTCTTTCTTCTCAAGGAAAAGAAAATTGTTCCTTTGCATTTAAGCGGACTTCAAAGTGTAACTACAGCTAGGTGAGAAATTATTTTTGCCTGAATGTAGAGGTTTTTGAACCTCCTTTTTAACACCCTGGGCTGTACACTCAGCTCTGGTTCACATTTGTACTCAAGGTATCACCACTTACTTCACAATTATTAGAGCTACAACACAAAATCCAGAGACACTCATCAGAAAAAAAGCAGACAAAAAATTCCCATCATTGAATAAAATAGATCTTTGGTCCCACACTGCAGAAATATATCCCATTTGATACCCACTATTCATACACTGCATTAAGAAAATACAATGCAATGCATCATTACAATACTATTATGACTATGAATATCTGATAGCATTGTAAATATCAATTATTCATTGATTACATGACTTTTTCACACAGTTGATGCTGATTTCCGTGTATACACAGACTGTATTACTTAGATTTACAAGAAAAAATAAACAATTGAAAAAAATACAAACACTTTGAAGATTAAAGCCTCCTGATGACTCTAAAAACCAAGGATTGTTTAAGGATCACATTTCCAAACAAAAAGAAAAAAGTAATTTCAGGCACTTAAGATGAATTCACAGCACAATGAAACTCAGCTTCTCTCTCTCAAAACAAAAAACAAACCAAAACAAACAAACAAACAAACAGATTAGGAGCTGTAACCACAGCCAGCCACTAACTGGCCCATCTCACAGAGCTCTGTCTTCGAACCCTTACCTCTGCGATACGTGACAAGGAAACCATGAGTTTCACAACAGATAGATTTGTGTGTTGTGTTCTGATCTGGCAGTCAAATGTTTTGTTTGTTTTTGGGGGGTAGGAGGGCTGAGTTGTACAGAAGTGGAAAACCTGGCCTAAGGTCATCTGATCTTTGGACAGTGCTCTCATTAAGTATAAATCCTATTTTTGAACTTCCTCCAATTCCATGGGAGGTGAAGCCTCTCAAGCAAACAAACAAAAAAAAACCCAAAACCAACAGAAAGTTAATTCAGAAAGATCCATCTGGAAGACTTAAAATGGGTTTGTCTTGAAAGATAAACCCTGAAACAGTAGCTCAAGGAACCACTCAAACCAAAATGAGTTCTACCCTGGTCTGTTTTAAAAAGCAAAGAATGACAAGGGTTTTTTTGCTTTATGCATTTGATGAAAGGCATCTACCTGGTTTATAGAGATGTAAGTTGTGTCTTTTAAATTATGTGAGAATTCAGCAGACTATATCACACTCCCTGCTCTGTATCATGGATGAAATTATGAATACAGGCATCAAAACCATTCCTCAGCATTCTCAAAGCCTTCAGATATTAACTTGGTAACCTCTGAACTAAAAATTTCAGACACTAATTGGGTATTGGTCCTTCCCTCATATGAAAAGAAAAGAAAAGAAAAGAAAAGAAAAGAAAAGAAAAGAAAAGAAAAGAAAAGAAAAGAAAAGAAAAGAAAAGAAAAGAAAAGAAAAGAAAAAAGAAATTTATAAGAATGTGTTATTTATCCTGACTGGAGATCCATTAAATTGCTAAAATCCTATGTAGCCTAAGGCCTGACTGGTAACAAGTTGCAATAAATGAGACCTGAATCTGCACTGCATGAGGAGAAAAGGAATCTGCCAGTCCATTTGCTAAGCGGCAAAAGTGGCAAATTGGCAGAGGCCTTCTTAAAAAGATATGTTTATACAAGTAACTCACATGCAAAAGCAAATTAAATATGGAGTTTCCTAATCTCTGGGTGTTTGACTTCACAGCTTATTATAACTTTAGCAAAATAATATAACTCATAACCATTGTGCTTGCCTTCCTTCAGCTTCCGTGGTTCTGAAGCATGATGTTGCACAGATTCACTGCTTAGTTCGTATTCTGGAGAAGGTCCAAATTTCACTAAGAACCAGAGCAACCAGTGATGACAAACCAACCTCTCTTCAATGCATGCCATAAACAGCATATAAAAAGTCTGACTTGTTACAGATCAACAAAACTTTTAAAAATAATCTTAAGATTAAAAAAAAGGTGTTCTGGAACAGCAAGAAATAAGTAGAATAGAAGTTTAAAGCATGTTGGTCCACCCTAGAAGCACATAAGAACCTGTTGAACAGCAAAAAGATTCAGATGAAGGGAAAAGTTTATGGAACAGTTGAGATAGGAGATTTTTACAATCACACCACTACAATAAGGACACACTACCTTCTGTGTGCCAACATGGCTGAGTAATCTTTCATGCACAAGCACTGAATGTATTGATGACTGCTCACAGTTGGCAGCAATCCGGGGGCATTGTAAGGAGTAGCATTTTGTTTTGCTTTTGGATTGGTTTTGTGACTTTCTTGGGGATTTTTTTATGACAACGGCCAGATGATAATAAAAGTATGGACCTAGTAGACATCTTCTTAGCCTACTGGCAGCATTTGGAAGGCCTCTTGTCTATCCTTAGCTCGCAAATAATAAAATACTAATGAAACAAAACCAGCGTGAGCTGCCTGCATAGAACATGTCTTCCAAAAACAAGTCATTTCACAAACGGGTTAACTCACACCGCCAGAGCCACACTCTTACTGCGGCCGTCGAGCCATATGCATACCCAATGTACCGCACAGGGAAAGCCGCCCCGCCTCGTACACCTACGCCGGTCTCGGTGCTACGGCGGCTGCCAGGACAGACTGCTGCCAGCACAGACCGCAGCCAGCCCGCCCCCCGCAGCCGCGCCGGGCACCGGCCCAGCGGCCCTGGAGCCCGCACGGCGCCCACCCAATGGTGCCGATCGCCCCTGCCGGGCCCGCACGGCGCCCACCCCGCGGTACCGATCGGGCCCACCGTGACGAGAGCTGCACTCCCGCCGCCGCAGCGCAGCCTAGCCCAGCCTAGCCTAGCCCAGCCTAGCCCAGCCCGGCCTGGCCTAGCCTGGCCTGGCCTCGC
>VYXF01001311.1:101557-117550 GCA_013397295.1 Polioptila caerulea
TTTTTTTTGGGGTTTTTTTTTTGGTTTTTTTTTTTTTTTTTTTTTTTTTTTTTTTTAAGTAGCCATGAAATAACTATAAAGGTTAGGGTTTAGGGTTTTTTTTCTGCCTTTACCTATACGATGGAAGATGCTGATGCCCTTCCCAAGCTGTCAGTGCAGCGAATGTCTTCCTTAAACATCTGCTAAGTAAATATAATGCAGTGGGAAGAGGCCTGATCTCAAAATACAGGCACTTGGGTTTAAGCACAAAAATTATTTCCTATGTGATATAAATATAGCCTTGGGACCATGCTGATGAGTTTTTTCTAGTGTAAAGGAGAAAGGCACGCAGCAGGAATCTTCCATGGTCTTGTTATGGGTTATAGCTTTTCTTTGGTCTCTGACACTCTAACATACTTCACTATTTATGTGACTTTAATATTTATTTTTGGATGCTACTCCAGTCCAGACTTATTTGGAGTTTGAACACCTAAGCCACTGTTACAGATTTTTGTACCAATTGTAGTTGGAAACTCATGGTTAGAGTCATCGTTGTTGGTGATTTCCATTCATTCTTCATTTCCTGATACAACTTCTTGTCATTCTCTTTCAGTCTTGCATCCAATGAGATCGCTGGCTGCTTCAGGATATTGTTTGTGTGTAATAACATCCTTTGAGGCTAAGGATGATAGTAGCAGCTTCGCTGGGCTGTGTAAGAAGAGTGGGTACTGACCTTTGTTGCACTGCAGTCCTTTGTGGTATTCTGGATGAAGTACCATATTGCTGGCATGAGGCTGGGCCTTGGCATCGTGCAGGTAGACATACTTGAGGATGGAGTGAATGGGAGAATATCAGATCATATTTAGGACATAGATTATGTGTGTGGAAACAGTTAAAATTGCTTTTTGACAAGTTATTTCCAGGAAAGCAGTGCCAACAACTTGAACTTGCTTAGGAGCTGTTTCCCAAGTGCCAGCTTCCCCTGTATCAGTACAGAATCTATTCCTTAAAAGTTTGATGCCTGACTGCTGTTTGCGGTTAACTTTAATCACCAGCCACGTTTCCCAAACTGGGTGTTTGAGGCTTGCTTCTGTCTTGTTGAACACTGTTGTCTTGGTAGTTTCTGTGTTGGTCTACTTCATGTAAATGTCTTCAGTGTTTCTTTTCTCAATCTCTAGAGATTGCAGCATCAATTTTCAGCCAAGCTACATCTCCAGGGTGTTTAAGTGTAGGGTAACTTCTGCAGGGGAGGAGCACAAGGGTGTTACCTAGGTGACTGAAGAAAGGAGCAGGAGGCTCCTGTAGAAGTTATTGGGAGGTGGGAGTGGAGAGGAACTGCAGGATAGAATAGTTTTCATACTTATTTAAGTTACAGGATAAGCAAAGAGTTGCTTGACATGGAAGTAGAGAAAATAGAACCAACAACTGAAAAGAATTTTTAGCAAGACATTTCTTTTTAGGAGTCTTAAAAGCAAGAAATCCAAATCTCAGCGGTTTTTTGGGGTTGATTTGTTTTTGTTTTGTTTCTTTTTTCCTGGAGATACTGTCTGCAAGACTAAATTTGTTTTACTTTTCATCTGATTAGGTTCTATCTGGAGGAATGAGTATCTATAGCAATCTTGTGATACAAATGTTAGAATTAACCTTTCTTTCTACTTCCATTCTGACTGCCCAAAAAGGCTAGTTTCTAGCCAGTTATAGCTGAGCTTAAGCTTTTTTTCCTCCTTCCTTGCACTTAGCTTTCTGACATCTCTGTAGACAGCAGTCATTCCTTTCTTATCATTTTTAATGATCTTGAAGTCCTAAATAATCTTCTCTTAGAAACAGTTTTCTCTTTTGGTCATCATGGTAGCTCTTATATCTCCTTCCGTTTGACAAATGTATTTTTTAATGTGAGTGACACTTGTGGTTGCTTTAGATGGGATCGTGCTGTGTAAAAGGTTACTAACACTTCTCTAGCTATACCAGAAAAAACATTGTAATAGGACCCATCTCTATTATGATTGTAAAACTGTTGTGTAGTCATCTTGTGTTTACTGGTGATGTTTAAGTCTCTAACTTGTTGCCACCTCATGAACTCTCAACTTGTACTAGAAAGTCACAGCAGCATTCTTACCTGAAGGTTATCCTTCTGCAGCTTCACGTGATATCCCCTGTTGATACTGTGACTTCTGGATGCTGCCTCTCAACTGAAGACTTAGGCATTTTCAGTAACAGCTTTTTGTGCCCGTTGACAAAAATTGGGCAAGTCACTAAAACCTTTAATATCTCTATTGTTCATCTAGCAAAATCTGCTTGTTATGGCTTCCTGGTTGATTTCTTAACCATAATGTGCTTATGCTACCTTTGTAGCCTCGATGATCAACATTGTTGATTTTACAGCTGAGTTTTATGCACAGTGAAGTAATGTGTCAATGGAAAAAGACTGGTCAAGCCCATCCCTTACGTCTCATTATACATCTGTTTATTTTATTATTATTGCACAACTATTTACATTGCTTTCAGTTTGCTTCTTTATTTTCACATAGGTGTGCTGTAGAATACTGCTGAGGCAAAATTCAGCCTGGTACTTCCTGCATGAGATTTGAAATATAGACACTGAACTCCTAATTCCTGAGCTACAGCACCCTTTCCAATTAGACTTACTGCTGGACTTGCTAGTCCTTGCTGCCAGGCTTAAAATTGTTGAGTCAGTTCCCTTGAGTGTTACAGGCTGCAAACTGGGCTTCCCTGCAGTCCTGCAACCTGTCAAAAGCTTCTGCTTTGAGAGCTGGTATTGCAGCTGAAAACATGTACCCGAGGTGACTGATGGTTGTTCTGCTGCACTGCTTTCATCTTTCTTCATCTTCAAGTGCCTCCACACAGAGCAATTTAGTCCTATATAGTCCATTTTGGTTTAGATTTTGTTTCCTTCATGCTGTCTCAGTGTATGATTTAAAAAGAAAAATCCTTTTAAAAGGAGTAAGCCCAAATAGCCAAGTAACATGGCCGGTAGCTTTGGAGTTTTTTGGATGTTAAAGGAGGTGATCTCTTAGACTTCTGTCATTAAACTGTTGCCTGTTTTGGTCTCAGTGCTGTCATTTGGGCTGAAGAGAGAGCCAGATGGCTGGATATGAGCTTAAACCAGTACTTGCAGGGACTGTCTACCCTTTGAAAGAAAAAACAAAAAAAAACAACACAACATCCTGGAAATTTAGCAGGAGAAATCCCATTAAAAAAAATGGAACAAGGCTATGTGTGCATGCAGTGCATGGTGGGGGGAGGTGCAGCCTTTTTGCTTTGAACAAACAAGAAGCTGGTAGGTGTGTGCAAAAAGCTGATGATTTTCAGCAAGCAGGGATGGGCTGGTGGATTTGTCTATGAGGAAATGCAAGTTTGTCTTGAGCAACTTAGGAGTGGATGGCAGCTTTAGAATAAACCTGCAGGAGAGCCCTCTTGGTATGGTGAGGGCTGACTGCTTCCATAGGTTGGAATTGGTTCTGTATTTAGTGTTCTGCAAATAGTAGTTTTACATAAAAATCCTCCTGACTTAGGGTCTGGGCAGAGGGTAGGCAAGGAAATTCTTACTTTTCAGTGCAGAGAGCAAGGCATGCCTTTATAGAAGCAAGGGCAAATACTAGTAAACAAAATTTCTGCAGCAATTTGAGTAACTGAAATAATTTTAAAGCCTAATTTAATTTTTTTTCCATCAACTATATCTTAAACAAATAATGAACAGTTATTTTTAAGTATCTTGAATATAAACTTCGAGTACATTCTAATTACTTTGGCATCTGTAACAGTGCTTTATGTAATCAAATATGGTACTGAAAGCCCTACTTTAGTGTTCAGCCAGCAGTTGCTAGTGGCAGACCTAAATTAGTTTCATATGCAAAAAAAGTCCTTAAGCGTTTCAATTTTTAATTTTGCCTTTGTTGTTCAGCCTTGTACATGAGATGAAAACAGATAGGAAGGGTATTTTTTTTAATATTGAGACAGTAGTGAGGAAAAATGTATTGTTACACACCTACAGGAAATGTAGATGTTTTTTCACCTTCTGTAGCAGAGCATACACTTGCATGTCAATTATTTATCTTATTTGTGAGTTAAAAATTATAAGCTCCTATTTTGATAGCTCATTTTTTTGTCTGAGTTAATTACTTTATTTACTTGCTTGTAGAATGTCAAGATAGATTAAGCAAGGGTTTCTTATGTCTTGTTATGGGGGTCAGAGTTTCATCATTTTAAAAAATAGCATTCCTCAGTTTTGTACAGCTGTTGCTTCATGTTAGCAATGGTTTTGTTAAAGGAAAAAGTAGAATGTTATTTTTTATGTGCCTTGGTCTAAACGGTCTGAAAGCCAGAAAGACCTTATGTTATGCAACCTGATCCATAAAACCAGGGCTCAGAAGTATCACCTGGCTACCCTGGCAGAATGGGGTGGTCTAGGAATTATTGTAAATAAACTTGCACAGTCATGAAAGATATTCCATATTTGATGCAGAATTTTTCATTTGGTTTCTTTATCCTTCAGTGTAGAGCCCTCAGGTATAAACACTCAAATAATGTGTGCTTTCAAATAACTTGGGATATGACCATGGCACCTTACTTAACGCTGTCATGGTCTCCATAGTTGTATGGGTTACCTACCTTGCATTATGATGGTCTGATAGAATATAAGCATATTTTGAATGCCAGAGAATACACATTTCACTATGGACTTGAAGCACACTGTGGTTTTTATTTTTTCTGTTTCATGTCTCTGCCCTGCCAATTGACAGGAAGGGTAATTAACATAGGATAAAAATAAAAGGTGTTCCTGCCTATGTCAGGGGGGAACTACCAGATGATCTTCAAAGGTCTCTTCCACCCCAAACCATTCTATCAATCTATGATCTGCATGCTGTAGAAAAGGGTATATCTTGAAAAATCAAGACCTATAATCAGCTTCTAAAATGGCTCTTTAAGATGTGTCTACAGAGGCAGTGTTTACTTGTAGTGTATCCCTGCAGGCTCATATGGGGGGTTAAAGCTTGTATTAAGACAAATTGAATGTTAGGTTGCTGTAGTAGGATTTATGTCAGATAACCAACTCTGGATACAAGACACTGGTGTTTATTATGTCCACAGAAAAGGAGCTTTCTGCAGGCATGGCATATGCACCTTGTTTTCATGCTGGAATATTTTTTGACAGATTCCAACTACTTGCCATTAGTGGAAGCCTGCAGGTTTAGTGAGGCTGTGGGAATTCAACTGTCCACCATGGCAGAAATCTTCGGTCTTCATTCATAAGGTACTGACATTAGTCAACCATGAGGTGTCTTTTTATATTGAAATCTCAATTATTTTTTTCCCATACCTATGGTATTACTTGTCTATGCCACACGAATATGTTTAACAGAGTTGATAGTTGCTCAAAGTGGGCTGGGCTGAGGGGAGAAGGAAACATGGCTGTACTTGTATAATGTCAGGCTAAGATGTCCTGTAACAAAGCACTTTTTGCTCTGTTTAGAAGATGCTGTCTTTTTAAACTAGTTATATTTATGTTAAGATACTTGAAAAAGAAAAATCCTTTTAGCTTACTTGCACCATCCTAAGTTTACTTAGGATTTAAACTGGTGGCAAAGTTTTTATTTTAATTGCTTCAGTTAACTCAGTGGTGCTCAAAACTTCCAAGTTACTGTGAAATAGCACAGTGGCAGACTTCTTCAGAAATGTATTAATATCATAGCTGAATATATATATGCCTATATATACATATGCATTCTTATCTCTACTAGTGTATGTGGACATGTTTTCTGTAAACATATTTTGTAGATATGTGCGTTCACAGACCATAGGTTGATGTGTTTTTTTTTTCCAGTCTTGTTTGTAGAACTTTTGAAAAGCTTACTCTGATTTGGTGGCTTTTTGACTTAGTGCTCAAGCACTTTGGTGAAACCAGTGGTACAAATGTAAATACTTAAAACAAATTTTTGTCTTCAAAGATGTATCTCAAAGATAGAAAAGGCTAAAAGGTAACTAACTGGTACTTGTCAAGAAATAACCTTGTCAAATCTTTACCTGCAGCTGAACAGCTCTCAAGGACTTGGAGCTCTTGTTTCTGACTAGTACTTGGAAGCTGATCCCTTAGTCAAACAGATTATGTTGCTGAGTAACCGGTAAAGCCTCGTTCTTCTGCTTGAGATTAGGCCATTGTTTCAAGTTAAAAAGAAATCGCAGCAATATTAATTTAGCTCTTCCCCTGATACCTGAAATCCAGGTTTCTCCCTTGGTCTGCATTAGCAAGCATGAGGGAAGAAGGTTGTTAGGTATGGTGGATTGGGAAACTGGCCCACCGTGAGAACTAAAACTTCTTTTATAGGCACATACGGGAAGTTTCTTGTTTGTTTGCAGGTTTGTTTTTTTCAGCCAGGAATCTCCTTTTGTCATGTGTCTGGGTGCAAGATCTGCACTGTGAGACCTGTCACATATATTTCTCCAAAGCATGCTGACGCTTAGGGGAGACTGAATACTATAGGTGACTTGAGTCACTTTATGTGAGGAAATACATTCTGACTGGCATGCCATAGTACAGCACTGTTCTATTCCTGATATGAACATTTTAGCCCAGGAACAAAATGAAGTATGTTAAATAGCCAGAAGAAGACACTCAAATTCTGTATCACTATAATATGTTAGCCAAACATTTGAATTTAATATGAAATAAAATATTACAGCTGTAATTGCAAGTCAAAAGCAAAACTTCTTCTGAAAAAGGCTGATGTGTCTCTCCTTATTGTCATATAGCCTTAAAGTCAGAAGGTCTCAAAGGAAAAATAGTTTCCAAATCTAAGTCTGAAGTATTATAAAATTATATCTTTATTTCTTTACCATTCATCTTCAGAATGGGGGTAAAGTAGCACTGACTGATATCCAAGTGCTGTGTTGCTACTTTGAAAAGTGATCTTAAAGTAAAGGTTGGAGGATATTTCAGACTTTAATATATTGTATAGACAGAACCGAGTTTTCTGAGATGCACTCAAGATTTGCGCTCAAATTAATGAGCGTTAGGATTAATGTACTCCTAGTTAGCCATTACTCTGCTGTTGTTCTGGCTCCTGCTCAATGAGGCTTAATCATGTTTTTAACCTCTGTCATAGCTGGGGACTGCTTTTCAGTCTACTGTCTTTAAACTACTTTGCTAGAGGCTCTTGAATTGGTATAGGCTCATCTGAAATTGGGAGGTTGTAATGGTGCCTTTCTGCCCCAGTTTGTGTAGCACTGCCCATTGAATGGCTGTGTCCTGATGGGTGCTATGTGTTCAGGCTGGACACTAAGCTTTCATGGGGAATCTACTTTTCATCCAGATCAGCTTCCTGAACTCATTGTCCCAGTGTTTGGGGGAAAGTAAAGATGTTGCAGTTTTGACTTTAATTAGCTCTTAAAATGCTGTCAAGTCTGATACAAAAACTTTGTGCATGTTATTTCTTTATGTTTAAAAAATAAAGTAATTTTGAAAATTATTGCAGTAACAAATGAGGACTATAAGCAGTCACTCTATTGAGAATCTTTTCAGGAAGGCAAATGTTCCTTACTAAATGCTGCCTATGAAGCATTGCTACGGCAAGGTTTAAAGCTGCATTTTCCAACCTTCTGCAGTCCAAAAAAAGGCAATGGCATTCTAGGACAAGGATATACCACATTAACCTATAGGGGAGCTGAGAAACTGTTTCAGAACTACTAAAATGAGGCAGTGATTCTTAAAATAGGGAAAAAAAAGTGTTAGATAAAGGAATTCTCATAACTACAGTAGCAGGCTGACATATGCTGAGATGTGTGCTTTTGCCTAAGAATTTATACAGTTAGTTCTGCAAATGTGATCCAGTGTTTGTAAGAAATGCTTTTCCTTGCTTCTCAATAGTGTTCCTGTGTTGAATCATTCAAAGTTGTTCCCTAGTGCTTTTAAGGAAGCTCCTGAGCTGAAAACAATTGAAAGTTGAAAGTGTTAGGGAATAATAAAACACTGTTTGTATTCCTCCCTGAGTATCTGTTTATTAAATCATAGGGCTTGACTGACCCTTTTGGCCATATTAGAATTAAACCATCATTCTGACTCTTTCAGGTGCTTTTACCTTTAGCAGACCAACCATGTAGGCTGAGTTTCCATATTGAGTGTTAAATTATATTATATTAACCTCCATCAGAGTGGATCCTGTCTTTTTTCTCAGAGTAAAAATGTTGGCTTGGATGTTTTAGCCTCTTAATGTTTCTGATGCCTATGAAAATATACAGTACATCCAACAGCATTGGATGCTGTTTTGTACCTGAGAGGTACCTTTTAATACTTGAATGATCTTTTCTATACTCTGTCCAGTTTAAATCTAATTAAATTATTTGTGTGTACTCATGTTTGTAGAGTTTGGGAGTGGAATCCTTTGTCTTCCACGCGCCTGTCTTCTGAGCAGTACACCTGAGCAAAGTGGTGGTCTTTGCAGCTGAGTCACACATGGTCAGGGGTCTTTTGGGAGTGAGGGGTTGATTCCTTTTCTCTTGGACATTGCTCCTTTTAACTGCCAGCTGTGCTAGAAAGAAGGGCAGACTTGGCTGTTTCCATCAGGTAATTCAAACATCAAATTGGACATAACTACCAGAGTAGCAGGAGCAATGAGAGGGGAGAAAATGGGGTGTGCAGTGGGGAAGACAGGAACAGATGGGATTAGGCTGGGAATAGAGAACTTAAAGACAGCTGACAATTATTGTGAAATTGGAATGGTATCTTTTCAATTGTAAATTTTTTCTTCAAGCTGGGGATCACTTTGTTTTAAAGTCTGAAGAATCCAGCTGAGGGGGTTTGCTCTACCTAATTTAAATTTTATCCTTACTTTTTTATGTAAATTGGCTTTTAATACAATTATTTTGGTAAGGTATAATGTCCTTCAGTTATGAAAGCTAGAAAGCAATGATATTTTATATAAACTTAAACCATTTTCTATCTCTCTAGTGCTTAATATGCAAAAAAAAAATTTTGAGATTAATAGCTTGTGGATATAATTTTTATTACTCTGAACTGTTGCCATTTTGATCTTCTGGAATACATGGCTACTAACTGTTTCATGAGTGATTTTGACATGAGAACACTAAAGAGGCCAAAACTTCAGCATCTTTAGAAATTTTAAGTTGTTTGTCTGCAAGCTTAGCATTTATAGTGACCAAGTCCCATGATGCCACCTGCCCTGTAATAACCTTTTTGGTTAACCGTATGATGACTACATGTATTGATAGGTGCTTATTACAAGCAGGCTGGCTGGCAGTTTCTCCTCCTCACTACACTCAAAGGTCATTGCTATTCCTGGAGTTGGAAGTGAGGTGAAACTTGACTGGTAACGTTTAATGGAAGAATTTTTCTTTTGTTTCCTCTTAGCTGAACTTTGCAACTTTACTTCTTCACTTGGCAGCACTATGGTATCTTTACTTTAGTCTTTGGAGTAAGATAAATTTAGCTATATAAGTAGACAAGCAGATTTCACTGCAATACTCTGAACAAGAGTTATCAACAGTAAGTCTTGGTCAAAGACATAGGAAAGGCAGTGATCACTAGCAAGTAATACAACTCAGATCTTAGTCCTTTTTCTGCATCTGGGGATACTGGACACAGACTTCTTTGCATAGGAAGTACTTTTGCTTTTTTTCTTCTGAGCCTTATGGGGTTATGATGTAAAATTTGGTGTGTATAAGCCAGAAATATACAGTTGTGTGAGATTCTGCCATCTTTTCCAGTAGACTATTGTAATCTGCTTGACCGTGAGCCTCCTCAGAAAAGACTGGATGTCCAGGCAACGTAGATCACATTTCTCCTAGTTTCATTATCTTCTATTAAGGGAAAGTGAATTGCTGCATTTTTTGATGCTGATTTGTGTGCCTCTTGGCATGTGAGTGCAGTGTCAACAGTGGCTTCATGTGTTAATGGGTGAAAAAAAAATTGCACATCTGAGGATCTCAGGGATGTATCTGAGTGTGATCCCTTGGATTCGGATTGTAAAAGCAGTGGGATCACAGGAGAATAAAGCATAGAAAGAAAGATGTTTGAGAAAATGCTTCAGTTCCAGGGTTAGTGGAGGTTTGAATAGTTGCTAAAATGAATTCCCAGGCTGTAATGCTTGGGAGTTTATTGTGCACATAGCTGTAAAGCCTATCTACAAGAGGTGGTATATTTTAATATTGATTACTCGCTAGATGTAGTCGTTTCTTTTTAAAAGGGTAATTTAAAGCTAATATATGTACAAGTCCAGCTTAATAGTCTATTGATCAGATTAACAGTAGTCAACTACTATATATAAAGGCATAAAAAAAATCCAGGCTTTACACTACACTGCCAGAATTACAGAATGAGTAACCTGATTTATCCCAAAGTAGTAATTAAGAGTTTTATGTTTAGCCTTAACTGAGCAATGAATGCTGATTTTAAATTGTTCTACAAAGCTGGAAATGATTTAATGATAATCATCTTTTTGTTCATTATTGGTGCTAGCTTTCACATGACTGGATTGAGTGCTAGTTTCATCAGCAGAAAATGATGTTTAATTCTTTAATCTGGAATTCAGAAGTGAATTCATAACCTGATTTTTACAACAGCTCTTTAACCTCCGCCTAAAGTGGTTCTTTGTAGTGATATAGGTGCTCCACCTAAGTGTTCAAAAACATTTTCTAAAATTACTGTAGTTGAGCTGTGTACTCTCTTTGAATCTTTTGTTAATGTCAAAGGATCCTAGGAAACCAAAACCTTTGACTGTGAAAAAAAATGCATCAAGTTGAGATGCATTTTTGTCTAACCTTACTGCTTTTGATGAATATTTTTAGATGGCTGAGTAAAATACTTGAGTTGACTGAAAACATGAACATTTAGATCAGATGCTAAGAATGCTTCTGTACTAAATGATGACTCTGATGTATTCCTTACAGCATAGGAAAAAACTTTTGGGAAACTAGTCCTGCCCTAAAGGATTCTCTGGGGTAGTAATATTGACTGCACATAAGATAAACATTGTAAGACAGTGTCTGTCAGATAAGGCTCTTGCAGGTGCACCTCAGCATGCATATGTATGGTTGCGTTCACAAAGCATGCAGTCATCTGAATTACATTCCCTGTTGCAGTAGGTGCACCCTCAACCTATTTCCATGAGTGCCAAAGGCACATAGTATGAGTGGTAATCATTTCTCTGTTGCTCTCATCAGAGAGTAATATTCCTGCTTAAGCCAACAGGGGGTAAGTTGGAAGTCATTCAAGGTGAGGGCTGGGACTGTCACTTCAGTTGTCTGGCACCAGTTAAATCTATAACCTTTAGACTTGAGGTTCTTCTAGTCTCTTAACTGCTTTTCAGGATTTGAGCACTGACCCTGCCCTTTTACTCCCCACAGTTGTCCTTTGACTTCAGGGTAGGGTTTATGTAAGTAATGCCTAGAATAGGAAGGCTTTTACTACACAGATGACTGAATATGTCTTAGTAACTGGGATGTGTCTCAAATATAAGTCAAACTGCTTATTTCTAAGTGGTCCTGAATCAAGGTCTTATTTTCATAAACTTCTACTGCAAAATTACTCCAAATACGAAGTATCATAGTTTGTTGGACAGGTAGCTAATATCTTCCCTGCTCTGAGTATTATGAAGGACAGATCCTATAGACAGGGGGTTTTAAATTGGTGTATATCAATGACGGAACCAGGTTAGAGTCAAATTAAGTGAAATTAAAGTGTCTTGGGAAAAAAATGTTAAATTTAGAAATCAAATTGAATGTGTTGTGCTTTTTGCTCTTACGTAAATGTTTAAAAGAAACTAAATTGGACAAGGGCCAATAAAGTACTCTCTCTGTATTTTAGTTATGCAATAGTTTAAGCATGTCATGCTAACATAACACTTCAGTAACTAGACTTCTGAAAATATTTCTAATTTTTAGTCAGAAACAAGCTTCATTTTATTTTCAGCTGAAGATGTCATTCCAGAAGAATTAGTTTAACTTCTATGTGATGAAAATTAGTTTTCACACTTTGCCATCTATATGATTTGTAGACTTAGTTCTGGAAAATATTAAGTTTTTGTTGTATGCCTTCACTCCTGTGCACATTCTTCTGTATTTTCCACATTATGTTTAAGCATCCAATGAAAGCATTTGTACAAAGAGATTGCAGTGATATTGTCTTGACTTAGTTTTATAAACAGATTGGATGTTAACTGTTTTCCTCTTTTTCCAACTCCTGCTTGCCTGTTATGTGTTGTTTCTAAAGTCTATAATCATCTGGCTATGTGAGTAAGTGCGTTGCTGAAAAAGCAAAAGTAGTGAGATTCCTGGCTTGTGAGCTGTACTTAACAGTCACTTGCAATTATTTATAGGTGCTGTTGGTAAGCAGTAGCCGATATCCAGATCAGTGGATTGTACCAGGTGGAGGAATGGAACCAGAAGAAGAGCCAGGGGGAGCAGCCGTGAGAGAGGTGTATGAAGAGGTAACAAAAACAAAACAAAGCAAAAAATCCAGCTGGTCTTTGCTGCTGTTGTGTTCAGATGGGAACCAAGAAGGAAGAGGGACCTGCCTCCTTTATGCAGTATTTGACTGAGATGTTTGTGGTTACGAAATTCAGAGAACTGCAGATCTGTGTGTTAGAATTGGGGTGTAATGTGGTAGGTGAACTAATTAACTTAGCATCTTCACAGTACTCTTTAATTTCATGGCTAAATTTCGGTCTGCCTTTATAAACAAGTACTGGACATAGAACTGTGACTTTATGCCAAATGACATATTACAGTAGTATAACATTCCTATGTTTGTGAAGAAAATGTTTGACTTGCAGCTCTTCTAGGATAGAGTGAAGGTAAGCTAATCATTAACATGTAGCTGCATAAGAATGAGAAATCAACAGACCTTTAAAGACATTCAAACCAAACAGATTAGAAACTGATCTATCTGAGCAGTTTGAGCAGTTAAGAATTCATACATTTAAGGCTGCTCATCTATAAAGAAAGCACTGTGGTTATAGTCTGCCTTCCTATCTCTGCCCCTATGACTAGGCAAAAAAGAGCTTCAAGTCATGATGAATTAATGCAGTTTACCTATACTACAATACATAAATTCCAAATTCAGAATTCTGGGTTTTCATTTGCTATTTATTTTTCCTAGGAGAATTGTCAAAAATATTGTTTCTTTAATACCTAACAGCCATGTCTAAACCAAATAAAACTACAAGAAAAATCAAAATATCATACTTTTAAATAGAAGGTATAAAATATTTTATAACTTGGATGAATTCTGGTAAGTGAGCAAGTGACAGGATTTCTAGACTTAAACAGTTTTCTTATCCCATTTTGCTATTCCCCAAACACACTAATACTGTTGCTGATGATGTGTAATGATTTTTTTTTTTCCTCTTAGCTATGCTATTTGGTGGTTTGTCTTGCTTACCCTTAAGACTGGTTCTGTTTTGGTGTTGAGGCTTAAGAACTTGATGTAGATGTGATTTGCACCAAACAGTGCCTGCTGTTCAGTGTCAAAATGAGATCTTCTGTGAACTGTGATTCAGTGACTGTTCTCCCATTCTACCTGGGCAACAGACTAGTTCACTATTCGCAGCTCTCAGCAGCCTTCCTGCAGCAAGGTTCAAACATGCATAAGCCTTGCTGAATCAAAGGTATTCCAGACTGTGTTCAGTTTTGCTGGAGGAGTCCATTTTGACCTACACAAGATGTACCCAGCTACAGGGCATAGTCCATTTGAAAGGAGCAAAGAGTTTGTACTCTAGCAATGAATCAGCAAAGATTTAGGCCTCCAAGCAGTAGTAATACCTCTAGGGAAAGTCTTGTCTTGCCATTGTCACAAATTCATGGGTAGGATTAAAAAGCACAGTCCTCTGCTCAGTGTTCTTAGGAACACTGGTAATTTTAATTGCTGATCTGACTTAAGATATAGTCCAAGATGAGGGATAGTTAAGTCTAATCTCTATGTTAAATTAGAGCTGACTAAACTGTAGTCATGTTTGGGGTTTTTTCTTTGGTGGTGAGGAATGAACGATCTTGAAGGGACTATGCTTTTTATGATGTTTTGGAGTACAATATAAAGTTCCAGCCATGTTTAGCTTTGAGCTGTGCTTGCAAATGCATGAAGAATTTTCAGAGACATGGGGCTTTAATAAGCAAAAATAATTTGGTTACACCTGTTGTATTCCCTCAGAATTTCTAGTTAAGTTGAATAAGACTTAGAAGCTCATGTCTTAAAGTAAAATATTCTTTAGCTACCAGCTAAGTCTTATATGCTTCCATGAAATTGCAAAGTGCCATTTAAAAAAAAAAAATGTGGTATTTAGGGGTTTGAGCCATGAAAATTCATACTGACCTTTCTAAAGGTAGATGTCCTTTCTATTTTTATACTAAGATCAATGTCACCTGGCAAGCTGGTTACAGTACAGTGAACTGTTAAGAGTTTTGTGAATGAATAAACTTAAAAGAAAGCACAGTGGTGCTGGTTTGAAATGTGTTTCTTCAGTATTGGGTCATACACAAACTAAGCACTGGTTTCTATTAATTTATTAATGGCATTCCTTAGTGGTAGAAGTGTTGATAGCCCACTGGCTTTAAATACCCTCACTTTGACATCAACAGTAGTGCATTTAGAATCTTTGTTTTACAACTCAAAGATCTCTGTAATCAAATGTATGTGCATGGCAGTTGTTTCATAGTCTGCCTGTGTACATGACTCCAGGGAAAAGCTTTTTTAATTCTTCAGTTCATGTTAGTGATATGGGTTTTTTTTACCTCTACCGAATATTTAGTGTTTAAGGTTGTCTGACATTTCACAGGTTACAGGAAATTGACAGTTACCTTATTTAGATACAATAAATTTTCACAAACCCGAATGTAAAATACTAAAATGAAGTTACAGTATAAAGCAATCACAGAAAGGTATTGAACCTCATCTAAATGAGGAGCAACTCCATCAATGAATTCAGAGCTTTGTCTTTAATTGCATAGCATGAAAGATGAAAATAAGTTGTCTGCACATGCACTGTTCAAAGAAAAATGACACAAATAAGTGGCAAGCCAGTGATGCCCAGCCCTGTAAATTGAAGTCTTGTGTGAACCACTCCCTTTTCTTGCTCCATCTCACCAAAAAGACTCTTCCTTTGTTTGTCTTAGTAGTGTATTGCAAGGCCTATGAGGAAAAAAAAGCAATTTCCACCAGCCCTGTGTGGATATAGTTTCTGAGAAGAAGAGGGTGATCCTGAAGATTAATTTGCTGCAACTGTGAAAATGGCAGACTTCTCACAGGAAATAGAGGAATTGGCTCCAATGAGCATCTAATATTTGAAAAACGATTGGCTGCTGACGCTGTGGGACACACAAGGACACACTTTCTTGTGAGAAGGCTAAAAACTATTTATTAAAACATCTGACTCCAAACTTACAGTATTTCCACACAGACCAGGGATTGGAGAAGTAGGACACTTCTCCCATCCCATTGGTCAAGACAACTGCCCATCAGTTGTTTTTTCACACCGAGAGAAAATATGTAAACAACCTCGTCTTAACATAAACATGCTTCTAATTATAATATCCATATGTGAGAAAGGACTAAGAACTATGAAAACATTAAGTCAGAAAGTGCATCAGGAAAGCTTGAAAAATCAGGGCAACATCTCACCCTTTTCTGTTTTAAAAAAAGAAAAAATGAAAATTTGAAAAAATGGAAAATGAAAATGTTCAGTGTCTGCTTGTGGAGGGACCATCCGAGTGATCACTCGCAGCATCTGAGTCATCACTCAATGGTTCATCCACTTGATGACTTTCAATTTGGTCGCAGCTTGTCTGTCGGCCTGGTTCTGCCTTTGCAGTCACAGGTCAGGACGAACACACTTTGCAGGTAACCAGCGTATCCCAGTATCTGTGGATACACATGCATACCCACGGCCCGAAGCAACAAGCTTATAGGGACCTTCCCACTGCTTAGTGGTTAAGTTTCACACCCGAACTTCCGCTCGAGACTGATGCATCTCATCTGAAGCCTGCAACGAA
>VYXF01001312.1:30207-40425 GCA_013397295.1 Polioptila caerulea
GGGTGGCGGGCTCCGCCCCCGCGTGGCCATCTTGGGCGCGGCGCGGCCCCGGGCGCGGCCATGCTGGGTGCGGCACTTCCGCCCCCGCCCCAGGGCGGGCCCGGGCGCTGGAGGCCGCCATGTTGGGAGTGGCGGAACAGGCCGGTCCCAAATTGAAAGGCCTGGAACAAAGGAACCCTCCCGTGAAGGGGCTGGAGGGGCTCTGACCTCAAAAGGGGCGACCACGACAGAGGAAGCTGACAGGGTTTCAATCCCAAGCTAAGGTGCCCCTTTGGGCTTAAAAGGGGGTGAGACCCCAAAATCCAGAAAATTCTGGCAGGACCCAAATCCCACCCCAAAGGGAGATTCCAGCCCTGCCCCTGGGCTCGGAAACAACTCAAGGTCCCCCCAAGGCACCAAATAAACCACCCGAAACCAAAAGCACTTCATTTTTCCTAATAGTTTAATTAGACTTTAATGATTTATTGCTCATCTGCAAGGATTAATATTGCATTCATTAAAAATCATTCCTATACAAAATAAACCTCTCGCTCCCGGCCCGCCGCTGCCGCCGCCATCGCCCCCGGGCTCCCCCAACATGGCTTATCCAGACACAGAGCCCTTGTGCCGAGATTCCACCCGGGATGCTGGGAACGGGGGGCCGGGACCCCCGGGCGTGGGGGGCTCCCAGGGAAGGGGGGATGCTCCCGGTCCTGCCCACGAACGCCCATCCCAGCTCGCTAAGCCGGCCCCGGGGAGGTCTGGGGGATGCTGCAGGGGACCCAGGTGATGCCCAGGATCTGTGGAGGGGCAAGGCAGGTGATCCCCAAAATCTATGGAGCGACGGTCCAGGAGACCAGGCAGGGTGGGAGAGAGGAACAGTCAGAGGACATGGAGGAGGGGATGAGAGGGGGATGATCTCAGCACCTCTCCCATCTCCTGGGGCTCCCCAAGGAGCTTTGCAGCCCTGGAACTGCAAATTCCCTGGGAAGGACCCATCCAGGTGGATCCCTGCAAAGGGAGAAAGGAGCAGCTCCACAATCCAGGAGGTGCCAGCAGCTCCTTCCCTCCCTTTGGTGGGGAAACGAACAGGAGATTTGGGGAGGATAAAAAAAGCCAAGAACCTCAGCGGACTGGGAGGAGCTTCCCACACCCCAGCACAAGCTGGGAAAGGGAAATGTCAGCAGGGAGGGCATGGAGGAGGGGATGGGAGCAGCCGGGACACATGGGGAGAGGGTGAGGAAAAAGCGACAAGGAGCAGAGGGGCCAGGCTGGGGTATGGGGAAGGCTCATCTCTGCATCCAGCTCAAAAAAAAAATAGTGGAACACCCCCAAAACCCACCCCAGACACCCTCAACACCACCCAGCACTTCCCAGTGGGAGATGGGAAGGCAGCCACGTCTCCCAGTGCTTCCTCTTTAAAACATCTGAAGACATCCCTGCCCTCTAAAACATCTCTGTAAGGATCAAAAAGAAAAAGAGGAAGAAAAAAACAAATAAACAAACAGAAAAAAATGTTTAAAACTCAATTAAGGTGCAGTTTGGCTAAAAAAAAAAAAAAAGAAAAAAACAAACAAAAAACCTAGGAGAGATGAGGATAATGCTGGGAAAGCGACCCCCATCCAGATTCAGATTAGCACCCTGAAACACTGAACTCCCCTGGACCCAGGTGGCCAGCAAACCCAGGCCAGTGGCCACCAAACCTGGGCCACCTCAGTGCAGGGACCTGGGCTGGGCTTGGGCACAGTCACCCCCTTTGCCAGGTGTCCTGCAGGCCACTCTGCTCCCAGGAAGCACCCGGAGCAGGGATCTAGCAGCTAAAACTGGGCTCTTTAAGGCAATTTAGAAGTTGCAGATAATCCACACAAAGAAATAGAGAATAAGGTAGAAGAGCATCTCCGGATCCACAGGGAGCCCGGCTGAGACTGACGTGGGCTGGAAAGGTGGGAAAAAATACAAAATAAAAGCCAAAATAAACCATTGCTGCAGGAATGAAGTGCCCTTGGCACAGCAGGAAAGGGAAAGCCCCTCCTGGAGCCAGGGCTGGGAATCAGAGGCTTCAGCCACATGAAAGCAAGAAGCAAATCCCAGGTTGTCTGGCAAGATCAGACAGGGATCCAGTCATGGAAAAGGGGCAGAAAATAAAACCTGACCTTAAAATCACAGATAAAATGTAAAAACAGGTTCTGGTGGTGGTTAAGGAAAAAAAAAAAGGGTAAATAAAAATTATTTTTAAAAATAATCTCTCAAATGTTGCCTTGTGTGGTCTGGTCCTTCATGGAAATGGTCCCGTCAGTATCTAGGAGAGAAGGAAGGGACAGTGAGAGACACAGGAGGTGCTGCTGCACCAGGGCAAGGGGATCCCCCAGGCATGGGATTCCAGAGTGGTTTGGGCTGGCAGGGACTTTAAAGCTTATCTCATTCCACAGCCAGGGACACGTTCCACTGTCCCAGGGTGCTCCAAGCCCCACCCAACCCGGCCTTGGACACTCCCAGGGATGGGGCAGCCTCAGCTGCCCTGGGCACTCTGTGCCAGGGCCTCACTGCCCTCACAGCCAAGAATCCCTTCCCAAAATCCCATCCAACCCTGCTCTCTGGCAGTGGAATCCATTCCTTCTTGTCCTGTCACTCCAGGCCCTTGTCCAAAGTCCCTCTCCAGCTCTCCTGGAGCCCCTTTAGGCACTGGAAGGGGCTCTGAGCTCTCTTGGGAGCCTTCCAGCTCTCCCAGAGGGGCTCCAGCTCTCAAAGCATCTCCATGGCCTCCTTTGGACACACTCCAGCAGCTCCACATCCTTCTGCTGTTGGAGACCCTGGAGCTGGAAGCAGAACTCCAAACCAAGGGGGAGCTGGGAGCTCCTTCCCAGGCAGGTCTCACCTGTAGTAGTTGGGTTTGAAAGGCCCATTTTTGTTGAGTCCCAGGTATTTGGCCTGATCGTCCGTCAGCTCCGTCAGGTGGGCATCGAACGATGGCAGGTGCAAACTGGCCACATACTCATCTGGGAATGGGAACAGGGGAAATGGCATCAGGGGCTCCACATCCCCCACCACAACATGGGCAGGTGATGACTGGAAGATCTGGCTGGGCAGCACCCCAGATTCACCATCACCATCAGCAGAGCTGAGCCCAAGCCTGGGCTGGATGTGCCCGTAAAGGAACAAGCAGGGCATGGAAAATCCCAGAGAAGGGAGGCTGCAGGATGTGGGATGCCTCCCACGCTGCAGAACACTAATGAAAATAAATCAAATAACCCCCCTGTATTTTAAGGTCACTGCCTCCAGTGGCTTCCCTGAACTCACTGTCCCAGCCCAGCTGTGAGTTCTCCTGACTGCTGGCACACAGATTCCCCAGGGAAAAGTCAGTTCCTTCACTCACCCATCTTCTTCGGCAGCAGGTAAACATCCTGCTTGTACCGGCCCTCGGGAGCATTGTAGAGCTCAATCAGAGCCAGAGCCTGTGGAGAGCACAGGGATAAGCTGGGAACAGCCAGGAACGGCCACCAGCTTGGGTAGCACAAAGCTCACAAAGGCAGAGAAGGATCTAGGAGCTGGAGGGACAGTGCAATCATTTCCAACATGCCCTGAGGGAAAGGCTCCCACCCCACCTACATCTCTGTCTGGGTCTCCATAATCCCACTGGAGGGATCAGAAAAGCAGGGATGAGATGCCACATCTTGTTTGCAGCATCTGGGCTCAACACCCAAGGGAAAAACATGAGGATGGTTTTGGGTTAGCAGCTCTTGTCCTCTTAAACCAGCCAGCTGCTGCAGCACATGGAAATGGAGGGGCTGCTCCTCAGAAACTGGCAGCATCCAAAAACCAGGGTCATTCCTACAGGACAGATGAAACTGCATCCCCTGAGGGCTGGCTTCCACTGTTGGGAACCAAGTCCAAAACACAGACCTGTTCCCTGTCCACTTGGGCTGACAGGAGTGAGGATGAGGGAATTCCCCACTGTCAGTCTGGCTGTCCTTCCCCACGAGTGCCAGTGCCACCAGTCCCTTCCATGTTCCCAGTCCCACCAGATCCTCTGTGTTCCCAGTCCCATCAATTCCCTTCATGTTTCCAGTCCAATCAATCCCCTCCATGTTTGCACCAGCCTCCTCAGCGTTCCCAGTGGCACCAGCCCTCCCCATATTCCCAGTCCAAACAAATCCTAGCTTTGAGGTAAGCTCAAACCTGTGCTAGGTGGGCTTAAACCCATGCTGGGGGAGCTTAAATCTGTGCTGGGGAAGGTTAAACCCATGCTAGGGGGTCTCAAACCTGTCCTAGGAGGGCTCAAACCTCTCTGGGGGAAGCTTAAACCTGTCTTCCAGCCCAGCAGGATCTGTGCCATGAAACCACTCATTTGAAAGCTCTCCCAAAACTTGCTGTACCCAAAACACTGGGTCCATGCCAGCAATAACTCCAGCCCAGAAAAAATGGTATTTCTGGCAGTGGTGCCATCTCAAGGACCAATCCCAGCTTGTTCCCAGCTCCTTCCAAACCATCCCCACCCCGAGGCTTGTGCAGGGCCCCACCCGTGTACGGACCTGTGTGGTGGCTGTGATGGAGAGAACGAAGGTGGGAACCGTGGAGCAGCTGAGGTTGAGCAGACGGCCCTGGGAGAAAGCAGGAGGGGTCAGACAGGGCTCCCAAATCCAAACCAAACTGAGTTCCCAGATGGGATTCACCTCCACCCCCTCCCTGCACAGGGAACCAGGGAACAGGGGCACAGAGAACAAGAGCATGGTGACCAGAGCATTTCAAGTCTGCTCCAGTTTCTACGTTAACCCTTCATTTCAAGGCTGGGGAATGTTGTGGTTCTTAGAAAAGCCAGTCCCTCCTCCTGCCAGAATAGCTCCTGTGGGAAGGGGAGCCACCTAGCCCCTGGGAAACCCTGCACAGATGGGGTTTGCCTGAGTGGGATGAATCCCAGCTCAGAAGAATAGAGCCAGATGGCACCTCTGTGGCTGCCTGTGGGATATGACACACCTACCCTCAAGAAAAAGAAATCAAAAATAAAAAAAATAAATAAAAAAAAACCTTTTTTGAGCCCTGAAGCTCCTCCCAGCACTTTTCCACCTGGCTAAATCTGTGATTTCCTGACGGAGGCCCAAAGCATCAGGGCCCTGATCTCAACACACCTCGGCCAGCAGCACCACCCGCTTCCCGTCCGGCCAGATGACGTGGTCCACTTGGGAGCGGACCCGCTCCCAGGTCAGCTCCGGCATCCGCAGGCTGGTCTGCAAGAGGAGGAGGAGGGGGCTGGAGTCACAAGGGGCTGGAGTCACAACGGGCTGGAGTCACAAGGGGCTGGGGTCACGGCGGGAGCGGCAGGCGGGCGTGGCCGCAGGGGCCGGCACTCACCACGTCAATCTCGGTGTTGGAGTGGCCCATGTTGCACACGATGCAGCTGTTCTTCATCCGGTCCAGGTGCTCCCTGGTCACCACGTTCTTGTTCCCTGCAGGCACCGAGGGCACAGCTGAGCCCACAGCAGTGGGAACATGAACCCTCTGCTTTCTCCTTCCCTGAACTCGAGTCAGAGAAGCTCAGCTTGGGGCAACATCAGATGAACTTCCCTGGGACATGAGCCCTTCTGGCTGTGACAGCAGAGAACATGTGGGATGAGTGCTGTCGTGGAATATCCTGAGCTGGAAGGGATCCACAAGGGTCACCAAGTCCAGCTCCTGGACCCTCCCATAGGACACTCCCAACAATCCCACCCTGTGCCTGAGAGCATTGTCCAAACACCCCTTAAGCTCTGGCAGGACTGGGACCGTGACCATTCCCTGAGGAGTCTGTTCAGTGCCCAAATCTTTGATCTTTGCTCCCATGAATTACCCAGGCTCTAGGAGATCCCAAAATACCCTGAGAATATGTGGCCAAGATGTCGCTCTGCTCCGGGCCAGGACTGTGGTCAAACAGAAATTCAGGGGGCAAAGCTCCTGGCAGAGCCCAGCTATTGTGGAAAATCAGGAGCACACAGCAGTGAAATGTCCTCCATTCCCAGCTCCCTTGAGACCCCACTTGGGAACGATGCTCCTCAGCCTGCGCCAACCTTATCCAACCCACCTGTGCAGGTGATGACAACATCCACCTGACGGATCACTTCGCTCAGCTTCACCACCCGAAATCCATCCATGCTGGCAAAAAAAGGGGAAGAGGGACCACGATGAGGAGGAGAAGCTTGCTCCTTTTCTGCCCCAGGCCCTGAGGGATCTTAGCAACTCCAAACTGCTCTGGCAGCAGCCCAGGCTCTCCTCTACCCCTCCAGGATAGCAGTGCTACAAGGGAGGGCTGTGCAACAGTTGAGATGTCCAACCCACTCTTGGAAACGTTGTATGAGGCAGGAATGTGGCTTAGAGGCTTGAGCAGCCTCCTCAAACCAGACAGTGAACACCTTCTGCCTGGTACCCCATCCCTGAAAGCTGCCTGAGCCCTTCCCCATCACATCCCAACTAGGTCCATGTTCTCCAAAAGGAGCCACAGATCCCCCTGGCTTCACTCGTGTCTGGCAGGGTTTGGAAGAGCAGATAAAGAGACACTCCCACGCAGATGGGAACACCTTACCAGGCTTGGAGAGCACAGATGGGGTCGATCTCCGTGACGTACACAATGGCTCCCAGGGCTTTCAGGGCAGCACAGCATCCCTTCCCCACCTGCCCAGGCAAAAGGATCACAGTGAGGTGGGACACAGACACACCACTGCTACAGTCCCTGCCCCAGACAGCCCAAGCCCATCCCAGGCTGGAAAATCCTCATCCCAGCCACCCGCCCAATGCCAGGGGCAGCTCAGGATGTACCTGGTGAGTGGCACAACTGCCACAAGCCCAGCTCTCCCTCCAAGGCCACCAGCTTCCCACTGCCAGAGGGCAGGATTAGACAGGATATTGAGAAGGACAGGACCCCTCTGGGAGTGGTGAGGCCCTGGCACAGGCTGTCCAGAGAAGCTGTAGCTGCCTCACCTGGAAATGTCCATGGCAGGAGCATTCCCAACCAACACTCTCATGGCCTGTGCAGCCTCAGCATTGCAGGAGCCTTTCTCCAAGCAGGAATTAAAGACAGCCTAGAGGAGCACACACTGTCCCCTTGTCTTTAAGCTACAGGATTTCAGAGCTGTCCCACACTCCTCAGGGGCATATCCTCCATGCCATGCTGCCCACACCAGCACAGGGAGCGCGGGGTTCCTGCAACAGCATCTCGGACTCGCTCCCTCTCCTCATTTGAAAATTAAAACTAAGTCCTGCTCTCCACATCATCAACCCACACCAATACCTGGCTCTGCAGCACTGACTCTACACAGCCCCATTTTGTGACCAGCAAGGTGCTGGACCAAAAACGTTTGCACAGAGACCCTCACTTATCACCCAGCTCCAGCCTGGGGTCTACTGAACACACCCAGGCAGGGCCAACTGGGACTCCAACTCACATCCAAAGGGGAAACCATTCAGGGTGAACAAGCTGGGAGAGCTAAGGGTGTTCAGCTTGAAGGAGAGCAGGCTACACTAAGACCTCAGAGCCCCTTCCAGTGCCTATAGGGGCTCCTGGAGAGCTCAAGAGGGACTTTGGACAAGGGCTTGGAGTGACAGGACAAAGGGGAATGGCTTCCCACTGCCAGAGGGCAGGGGTAGATGGGATATTGGGAAGGAAATCTTCCCTGTGAGGGTGGTGAGTTACTGGAATGGACTTCTCAGAGAAGCCGTGGCTCCCCATCCCTGGAAGTGTTCAAGGTTGGAGGGGGCTTGGATCAACCTGGTCTAATGGAAAGTGTTTCTGTCCATGGCAGGGGGTGGAACTGGATGAGCTTGAAGTTCCCTTCCAACCCAAATATGTGTTGGAAGTCTGGGATTCTCTGACTCTCCTGTTGTGAAGAAGTCTGGTAAAGCTTAGGACAGACCCTGGAGACCCCACCCAGCACAACTCCTGCCTGGAGAATCAGGCCAGAATCTCACCAGAATGCTCGGTGAGAGCCAACACAGCCCCTTGGTTGAGCAAAGCTGGGCTCCACTGGTGCCTAAATGAATTAGGGAGCAAATTCCTGCTGGGAAGAGCCTTTGCAGCTTCTGCCAGTCCCTGCACAGTGCCGGAAGATAAACACCCACATGGACGTGCACAGATGGAGGGAAGGTGGCAGCTCCCAGCTCCAGCTCTCCCAGGGTAGAATCAGTTACAAGTTCGTTATACAATTTCCCTCTGCCAGAGTATTATTCCCAGGGAGAAGCTGCCTGCCCTGCTCAGTGACAGCCAGGCTGGATGCTGAACCTGGGCCAGGGACAGCAGATGGGAGTACCCATGGGTAGTTATAATTCAGGCCAGTGTTCCCAGCAACTGTCAGCTGTGCAGCCCAATTCATCTGCAGCAAACTGGGAAATCTGATCCTTGATCTTCATCCTCCCAGCAGATTCCAGCAAGATTTCCCTGGTTATCGCTCACCAGGTTGGATCTACCCTTTATAGGAAAGGGGAGTGGCCTTTGCACAGGGAATTGCAGGATGCTGAGCTCGGGAGAGGCCAGCACAGCTCACAGAACTCACCTCCCCATAACCACAAACCACCACTTGCTTCCCTCCAAACATCACATCCGTGGTCCTCTTCAGGCTGGGGGACAGAGAGAGACCTGTGTTGGGATCAGTCAAGCCCAAAACCAGGTCAAAGCAGCAGAGCCTGATCTCTGCTTAAGAGCAGCCAGAGCCAAACCCACCCGTGTGGAAGTGTCAGTGGGGAAAAGAGCTGGACTCACCCATCCAGGATGGATTCCCGGCAGCAATACAGGTTATCAAACTTCTGCTTGGTGACAGAGTCATTCACGTTCATGGCTGGGACACAGAGCTTCCCAGCCTTGGACAGCTGGTAGAGCCTGGGAGAGGGCAGAGGCAGGTCAGAGCACACAGCAGCAACTCCCTGAGATCTCTGGATCTGCCTTCCCAAAGCTCCCACCTGTGCACGCCGGTCACGCTCTCCTCCACAATCCCTCGGATCTTCTTGAACACACTGGGGTATTTCTTATAAACCCAGTGGGTCAGGTCCCCCCCATCATCCAGGATCTAGAGAACAGGCAAGGAAGAACAGGCAGCAGTCAGGCCTCCCACCAGGAAATGCACTGGCTGAGGATGGGATGGGGAGAATGATTTGGAAAAGCATCTTCAGGCACTGCTGGAGGGGCTGTTTGGGCAGAGGCCTGGGGTCAGGACTCCCAGGCTCCCCTTGGTGCCTGCAACTCAGGGTCTCCTCCAAAACATGAGATTCCTTACCCCTGTGTGGACCTGCTGGATCCTAACAGGACTTCCTGCCTCTGCTACTTGCTCTGCAGCCTGGACAGATGACCACAGGCAGCACTAACTAGGCTGAGCTCAGGACACCACAATATTCATGCCCTGAAAGCAAAGGGGACAGGAGAGGCTGTGGGAGGTGTCACAGCCCATGGACACACCACTGGTGATCACAGACCATGCACCAAGGGAAGGGTCCCCACTGTGATCCCAGCTTTGGGAGGGAGAGGGCAGATGGCATCTGTGCTGAGAGAGGAGCAGCTGAGGCAGCTCCTGCAGGGGGAAACAGGTCCCATTGCTTGGCTCATGGCAACTCCACCAGGAGCTGTTCCCTTGCCACTGGGATGTGCCAGCTCAGGACACCATCTCTGCAGCTCCTGACATTCCCATGCTGTTCCCAGCTCATGTCCAGCTGCTGTTCTCCAAGAGCTCCCCTTTAATGGGGATCAGAGGCCCTTTCGAGGCCAGCAGGCTCCCAGGGACAGCCCCAGGGTGGAAGGGAGGAAGAGGAAGGGCTGGAGAAGGCTCCTTACCATGTTGGCCTGCCAGCCATCGACGTTAACACAGCGGTCAATGCACCACCAGAAATCATCCTCTGACTCCCCTTTCCAGGCAAACACAGCAACACCTGAAAGAACAGGAGCATCCTTGGAGTTTGCTGGGCTTGGCAGAGCTCTCTCCTGCTTGGCCAACTCCAGAAACACAGACACAAGAGCCAAGGGGCCAGGCAGAGATCACATCACAGCCCACATCAGGATCAGACCTGTCCATTCCTCCCTAGGAGATATTCCCCAAAAATATTAATTTTCTAAAACAGAAATAAATTTAATTTTAAAAACCCCAAACAAATAATAAGAAATAAATAATAAGAAAACAATACTACTAACAATAAACAGTATAAAATAACTAAAACAGAATTAAAACAGGGTCAAATATAAAATTAAAATATATTTTATGTTTTTCTAATTTTATATTTATACCTATTTATTTT
>VYXF01001312.1:41248-57593 GCA_013397295.1 Polioptila caerulea
GTGTCCTGGGGTCAGGGGGGTCCCAGGGTTCAGGGGTATCCAAAGGGTCAGGGTGTCCAGGGGGTCAGGGATGCCCTGGGGTAAGGGGTGCCTGAGGGTCAGGGGTGTCCTGTGGGTCAACGGTGTCCCCTGAGTCAGGGGTGTCCCAGGGGCCAGCGGTGCCCCAGGGGTCAGGGGTGTCACGGAGGTCAGGGCTGCCCCTGAGGCCAGGGATAACCCAGGGGTCAGGGATGCCCCTGGCACGAGGGCAGGCCTCAGGCAGCAGGGATGGGCACAGGAACCAAACGCTGCCCTGGGGAAATGCCACCAGCACAACCTTTCCAAAATTCTTCCAGACTCTACTCAATGTGCTTTCTCCCATTCCAAAGAGATAAAGAACTTTCTTCTCCAGAGAAAAGGTGATGTCCCACCCCAGGCCCCCCAAAAAAGCAGCCACTCACCGCAGTCTGTGCAGTGATGTGGGTACAGCCCACGATTTTAGCTCCAGCCAAAGGCTTCTCCCCCTGGGCTCGTTTCCTGAGCGAAATCAGAGCAGACATGTCTGCAAAATGAAGAGAGGTTTTAATGCTGGTTCAGTCCACCAGGTCCCCTCTCCACCACTGCTCCTTTCCTTTCAGGGCCCCCCAGGATACCTCCAGCCCCAAAATTTCTGCTGTAGCTGAAATTACACAGGCAGGGAGAAAAGTCCTCATCCCTGGCCTGGCAGGTCTGTGGAAAATGGGACCAAAACACCAGTGTCATTTGTCACTTGACCAAGGGACAAGGAGAGAGGCAAGGAGGGGTCTGGGACTGGCACTGCCTGGGGAAGGCACCTAAAGACAGTCACAAGCCCTGTGGCAGCAGGTGAAGCATCTGAACTTGAAAATAGAGCTGCCACATCTCAGAAGAGCTGCTCTAAATGTGCCTGGATTCTCTTCCCCTTCTGAAAGGAGAGTTACTCAATCACCCCACTGGAAATGGTAATTCAGCTTCCTACAACCCCCAGAGGAAGGGGTTGGGATTTGCAGCTTTCATGCCTCTGAAGGTGTTACAAAATCTTTGTCCATTCAAAGCCAATAAAACATTAAACCCTGCAAGAGCTCTGCTCATGCTAGAAAAGGGATGTGACACAGCATCAATGTTTGCAGGCACATCTCACTCTTCCCCAACTGATTTGTGGGGGAAAACAAGATAAACCAAGGCTGCAGCAGGAGTGGGAATTGCCACTGCTCAGCTCCTGGTCTCCAGAACCTGTCCCAAGCCCCAGACTCCACTTTGTACCTTGCTCAGCGATCTCAATCTCCCGGCGCCCAAACTCTGCCTGTTTGATGTTCTTCACACAGAAATTGCTGCTGCCCTTGGAGTTGGTTTGTTGTTTCTCTCGGGGGGACACCTCATCATCAGAGCTGTCCGTGTACGAGGCAGCTGAAGCAAAAGAGGAATGAGGATTATGCCAGGCCTTATGAATCCAGGAACCTCCTACCCTTCGGGTTCCTGCTCTGCTTCCATTCCCAGCTTTCACTTATGGCTCAAACTACCAATCTCCTAAGGAAAGCCAATGCCCTGAAGGAATTTTGCACTCTTTTTCTATAAGACAACTCAGAGGTAACAAGATTATCAACTGGAATTCAATTCCAGGAATCATTCCCTGGGAATCATTTGAGAATGCCTGAAATCATTCCCTCAGCATCCATGTACAAACAGCAGCACAAATCCTGCCACAGGGTGTGAGCAGCACATTCAGTGCAGCACCCACACTGGCTTTGTGAGAGGAACACACGAGGACAAGGAGCTGGCACCTACCAGAGCTGTAGCTGTCGGTGGAAGACTGGGAGATGGAGCGGGACAGGGACCGACGGCCCGTCTTGGTCGGGAATTTGGTGAACTCCTGCATGTCATCTGCAAATTGGATTTGCTGGGAGCAAAGGAAAGAAGTGCTAAATCAGGAGGTGATCCTTAGGGCATGACACCTCCCCAAGCTACAGGGACCCACGGATCCCTTCAGTCCACAAAAATTAACATCACCAAATACAAGGCTACAGGTGTCAAAAATTAAATCCCTTTCTCTGCCTGAACTCTCATCAGGTTTTTGTCACCCTGCAGATTTGACACAACACCTGAAGATAAAAAGAGAAACATCCCCTTTAACCCATTCCCAGCTCCCTAAGGCTCCTTTGGGAATGACACTCCTTGTACAATCCACATCCCATGTGGAGGCAGAGCCCCTGCTCCCACAGCCTCTGCCCCAACCTATCCACGCAGATTTCTGCCCAAAAATGCAGCAGCAAGAAAGCTGGGGTGGTCCCAACAGATCCCTGGTGCTTCCAGGCTCTTCCCCAGGAGCAGAGCGTCCTGCAGGTTAAAAACACCACACATCCATCCAAAACTGACACTAAAAGCACAGGAAAAAAACTTCAGCAAGAGAGAACATTTCAACAAAAAGAAGTTGACATTGCATTGGCTTTCAGCCTCCTCTGCAGGACAAGATGTTTCCATTGGAAGACAACCCCCAAAACAGCCACCTCTCTCAGCCAGAGGCAACTCAAGGCTCCAGCACCTTCCACCAGATCATCAAATTTAACCGTGTTGGGTCAAAAAGAGAGGAAAAATAACCCAAAACTGCCCAGCTGCTGCACTCACCCCGAGTGAGCAGCCAGCAAAGGGTCTTATTGCTGCTCCTGCCAGGGAAAGGAGAGGGAGATAAAGGGAATTAGGGAAAGCACCAGGAAATCCAGCCTGCAGCCCCCTCCCTGCTGTCATGCAGGAGACCCTGACAAAGAACCCCAGCACGGCCCCTTCGCTCAGATCACGTCGCTGCAGGATTGAATTTTGCCATTTAACAAGGATGAGATGTCATGGCAGGGAGTGGGATTAACAAAGCAACCCCAAGACCCAGGAGACCTCGAGAGGAGTCCTGGGGAAATCAAGATGATGGAAAGAGACAGCCCAGAGTGGCCTCAAGGAGGGCTTTTCTGCGCCACAGCCATCCCAAAAGCTCCCTGAAAGCTTTGATGCAGGAAACAGCCTTCGGAGGGGAGAAGAATGAAACTATTTAGTTGAAATGATCCATTCCAGAAAGGAGGAATCTGCACAGGCTGGAGCTGGGGTGGCTGCAGCACCAGTACAGCTTTTTGGGCTGGAAAAAGCAGCCACAATTCTACAGAATCCCAGCAGATGGGTCAAAAACATCAAGGTATTCCACTTGGGAAGGAAAAAGGGGGCATGAAACCCATGGCTCACTCCAAGGGAGGACAGGAGGGATGATGTGGTTCTCCAGCATCCCTTCCAGGAACTGACTGACACAGATCAGATCCACCACCACACCCAGCCAAGCATCCCAGGCATTCCTGTGGGTGCTGCTGCTGCAAGGTTTCCAGTCAGCTCCTCCATCCTGGACACATCACAGCCCAATATCTGCCTCCCCAACCACACTTCCCAGCAGACTCCAGCTGGATTCTGATGCAAACTACTTCAGCTTGTATTAGTGGAAGGAATGGGAATAATAAATGGAGAGAGAAGGTTTGGGTTTGCAATTGTTTGAGGTCATTTGGTACAGAGGGAGGATTCGGAAGTCACCACAACCTCCATCCCCACGGGAGAGCAGAGAGAGGTTGTGGAGGGCAGGATCCAGAGGGCATCACAACCCTATCCCCACAGGAGAGCAGAGGGAGGATGTGGAGGAGACCACAACCCTCATCCCTGTAGGAAGTCAGAGGGAGGACCCGGGGGGCATTGAAACTTCCATCCCCATGGGAGAGCAGAGGGAGAATCCAGAGGCCACCACAACCCCCATCCCCACATTGGAAAGTGGGGAAAAGTTCATTCCAGGGATAAGAGGGGCAGAAGCACTTCCAGGCAGGTACCAACATTGTGCTCAGGGCATGTGGCAGGAGCTGGCAGGTTTCCCAACAAGGAATGATGTTCCTGGAATTTGTTCAAGGTCTATTGCTTGGATCAATCTTCCCCACACAGCCTGGGATAGGCTTGTGCTACTTCTGTGCCAGTGTACTGCTCATGGGCACTTCCAAGGAGGAAAAAGTATCAGCAATCTCAGGACACAAGATTTCTGTGCCTTCACATCAAGCTCTTCCTCTGATAGCTCATCAAACGAGAGGGTATAAAAAAACATTCCGCATAAAACAGCTGCTGGCATTAAAACAGCTTAAAGTGTTAGCTGAGGAACTTTCTGTATCTCAGGGAAAGGTTTCCAGGGAAGAGTTGACCCAGGAGGGGAAAAAAACAAAGCAGAGTGCTCCAGCCCAGGGTGTAAGTCTGCCCTGGCTGGCAGCACCCAGGATGTGTGAGCTCCTGGACAGGGCAATTCCCTTCAGGGAAAGGTGCTGCTTGGATGGTCTCACGGAGCAAAGCTCCTTTGGGATGCAGTGGAAAAGAGAGGATGGGATGGAGGGATGCTCCACAACATCCCACACCACAATCCACCTCCCCTTCAGGGCTCCAGCTGTGAGTGCTGAGCCAGCTCGGAGGCACAACCCCACTCTGCAAGAGAAACAGCAAGTTTGCCAATATGGGAATGAGGGGATTGAATCCAAAGGGAGAGAAAAAGCAAGTGCTAAACAAACCAAGGGCTGAATTACCCCCAGTAATCCCTGCCGTGGCTTTACCAGGGCTCAGCTGAACTCCCCAGCTTAGCAAAATCTGCCCTGGCTAAAATTATCATCAGACACCATGAACAGCACCCGAATCCAACGAACCATCCGAAGGTGCAACCCTGTGAGCCCGGGCAATTCCCGCAGTGTCCGGCAGCGCGGGGCGGGAGCAGGAGGTGGGAAAGGCACTGGAGCAGAGGTGCGTGACCAGAGCCCTCCACGTGCTGGGTGCTCGAGCTGCATTAAGGAGACAGAGAAAATCTCCTAATCCCTCTGCCTGTCATGGGAATTGGACTGAGCAGCATTCCCAGCCGGGGGCTGTGGGTCAGCGCTCCGGGGCTGGCCACGAATCGCATCCCAAACTTCGTCCTGCTGGAAGCGGCTTTTCCAGCCGGGTGGAGCACAAGGGTTTAAGAGCAAGAAAAATATTTTTTCATCCCAGAAATTCGTGGTCAAGGAGGGAAAACAAGACAGCACCCATTTCCCTGCACAGGAATGAAGCCAGGGGTTTTCGGGCAGCATCACTGCCCTGGAAAAGGAGGAGATGGAGTTGGAAACCTAAGGGGCCAAATGAGCAGCTCCTCACTTGGAACAGCAGGGATTTGGGGATATGTTCTGCAGGAAAACAGCAGGATCCACCATCTCTTGCCAATTTCTTCCAGAGCATCAGCCATGGGTGCCTGCTCCCAGTCACAGCAGCCAAGCCAGGAGGACATTTTCTCCCTCTGGGAAATCCACTGCCACTGTGCCCATTCCCAGGCACATCTGACATTTCCCAACAGCCACCCATGTTCAGCTCAAACCACCCTTTCCAGGGCTGGAGCTGAGGGAGCACTGTCCACCCTATCTGGCCACACTGCCCAAAGCATCCCAAGCCACCAGGGAGCTGGAAGGCCAGCCTGAACAAGCTTCTCTCGAGGTTATAAGGATAAATCCAGTGAGAACACTGGTGGGGCAGTGTTAAACCCAGCAGCTCAAGTGTCCCCAGCACACACAGCCTCATTTGTTTAATTATTACGACACAGGGAGGGCAAACAGATTGCAGGTCTGGATTGGTACCATCTCACCAAACTGGCAGCTCATGACTGCAGGGTATGCCATCCTCCATGGCTGATTCCAAGCACTTTCCCAGTGGCCAGCCAGGAAAGCAGTTTGGAACTGACAGAGTAAGAAAATTCTACTTCCTGACTCCAGGGACAGGGAGTTAAAGATGCAGCTGCATTTATCCCAGGCAAGATGAGCCAGGCATGTCCCTCTTGCACAGGACAATCCCACCTTTTATTTAAACACTTCCTCCATTCCCAGAACAGCTCCAGAGAGGTCACTTAAGCTCCTCTGTTGTGCTACACATCCCTGATCACATCCCATGCAGCACTGGAGGAGAGCAGGAGCAGGTTGTGGAAGGAACAGAGATTTTGGAAAGCATCCACCAACTCACAGCTGACATGGCTCATCAATGTACAGACTCTACAGGGGAGAGGACATGGGCTGGGAAGCAACTCCAGGCTCTATTCCTAGCACCCCCAGGTTTGCTTCAGCAATCCTTTTACTATTATTATTTATTATTAGGGACAATGTGAGCATCAGCACACACACACAGCCATGGGAAAAGTGTCCTGGATAAGTGGAGGGGGGACAGGAGCAGGCTCCACACATCACCCAAGATAAGCAGGAAGCAATGAACCATCTAAAACCCTCCAGACTTCTGAGCCTGACATCCGTGGATGTGAGGACACAGCACAGTTGCCCAGGGAGGAACAGCAAAATGGGAGCACAGCACATTCCTACAGCCACACAACCACCTTTAAAGCAGGAGAGCCTCTGCAGCCTACTTCTGTCCTCCCAGGAGAAAGCCTGGAAGGATCCAGAGTCCCGGGACCTTGGCTTTGGCTGCAGAAAACCAGCAGCAGGGATCAGGACTATTCAGTGCAGCCAGTTCCCCTTATTTAATACATTCTCCCAAACAAAAGCTCCCTGGCAGGGGCTGGGAGGGCACTGCTGGATGCCCATGCTGCCAAGGCAGCCCTGACATGACCTGTCTTTTAAGTTCATCATTTCTTTGTCATTCCTGGAAATTCAGCCAGACAAGGAATGTTTTACAGCTCAAGTGAGCATCCTCCTCATCAGCCTCCTCCCTGCTCCCACATGAGACGGGAGCAGCAGCTCAGAGCAGGGCTGGGTTTTGCCCACCTGGAGATGGGCACCTTCAGGTTTCAGTTTCCAAGGATTCCTTATCTGCAGAAGGACAGAGAGCTGCTGGTTTTTCCTGAGGAGGAGCTGGGTTGGACATTTCTAAAGAACAAGTTGTTTTAACCCACTGATTTGCAGAAGCAACTCATTGCAGCATCCAGGGAAGGCAGAAGCATCCCAGGGAATGAGGCCCTTCAGCCTCATCAGCACAAGATGAAAGTCAGATAACCAGTGTTCTTCATTCCAGGCCAAAAAGAAGAGAGGAGCAGCTTTGTTTGAGCCACCTCCTCAGGGAAAGGACAGAACTCTTCCATGCTGTTTTCACAGTCACCCAGAACCCAGAGGGGACCCTGAGCTTCCTGACCTGTCTGGGAGAAAAGAGCTATTGCCACGTTTGCTTCCCTGAGGCCATCCCAAACTCACCAGCTGCAGGTTCCCAGTGGTCCCCGTGTGTGTCCCTGTGCTGGCCCCTGGAGCTGGCCCCATTCCCACTGTGGCCATGCCAGGATGGAGGGTTTGTTTAGAGGACTTGGCTGCCCTGTCCTCAGGCCCCCTCTGCTCCACTTCCAGGCTGGAAGAGCCAGCCCCTGCTCCCACAGGACAGTGTCTAGACATGAAGCTGGAAACAGGGAACACACAGGGGAGCACAGCTCCTGCTCCATGATCAAACAGGACATGGATTTTTGGGGTGGGAATCAGCAAGGCAGACAAGGATGGGTTTAGGGTTCTTTTCCTGTGAGGTTATCCAGCCTGGAAAGGTATTTCTGGATCACTGCATTCCTTCAGGATGGAAGGAAAGGAAAATGAAGTACTCAGAGAAGAGGGATGGGGGATCAGAATCAGCAAGACTGACCATCCTCATCCCCAAACCAACGGGCAGGGGAGGGTTTGGAGGAGGATTTGGGTCTGTGACTCAAACCATCCCATTTTCCCACCTCCAAGCTCTGGTCATGCATGCCAGTGTAAATTTGGATATAAGTTCACATGAGGCTATGGCCAAGCCCATGGAAGAACAACCAGATTCCCAGTTCAAATCCTCACAGCAGCAAATTAATCCCAGCCAGAGTTCATGACCAGGTGAAGGGGGGAGATCCTCCCCAGCAGTGCCCACTGTCTCACCCCACCATTCCACAGGGATGCTGGAAGAGCAGGAGAGCTGCTCAGCAAGCATCCCCTGGTCCTCCACAGCCTGAGCACCGAGGGCTCTGTGAGAGCTGGGAGTGGAACAACCCTCAGGAAAAAGGACCTGTTTCTGCTCTAGGTGTGGCCTCTGCAAGAGGAGAACTTTCTCCTGGTGATTCCCCCAACTTTTAGAAGAAACCCCAAGTGCTCCATTCAGACATCGCAGCTGGAAGAGCTCCCCAAGGGTGCTGCCCTGTGAATGGAAGCAGTCACGTGGAATTTGGTGCTCCTGGACCTGTACCTCTCACTCCCAGAGGGTGCACAGGGCAGACTGCTCTCCCTAGAGGCACAGACCTGCCTGGCACTCTCCCCACCAACTCCCCAAGCAGGAATCCCAGCCAAATCTCCACCTGGAAACCTTTACACTGCTCCCAGTGAAGAAACAGTAACTGGGGATAAATCTGCCTCTCAAACACCTGGAGGCCAAAGGTCCAGCAGGAGCAGAGGGAAAGCTCCCCACCAGCAGATAAGGAGGCAACTAGTCCTTGGACTGCAGGAATCGAGGCAAAGGCTTGGGCCCAGCTTTGATGGAGCAGGCAATCTCCTGAAACACAGGGGGATATCTCCTTCCTGGCAGGAACAGCAAAAGTCCAATGTCTGGGATCCCTGAGGGCAGTGAACTCCAGTCATGTCCCACAGGTTAACCCCATAATCTCCATGAATGGGCAAACAGCAACTGCTCTAAAGCCATCCTGGATTTGTCACCTCTGGCTTCATCCCCAGTGCCCACCCAGCCTATGGCACAGCACGAGTTTGGGCAGTAGGAAAATCAATATTAATTGGAGTTATGCTGGAAGAACTGCACTGGCAAGACAAGGTCATGTCCTTGCAAGGACAAGGGATGGGTTCCCGGTGCCAGGGATAGAGGGGATATTGGGAAGGAATCCCTGTGAGGGTGGGTAGGCCCTGGCACAGGGTGCCCAGAGCAGCTCTGGCTGCTCCATCTCCAGGAATATCCAAGGTTGGACAGGGCTTGGGAGCCATGGCAGAGGGAGGAACTGGGTGAGCTTTAAGGACCCTTCCAACCCAAACCATTCCCCTATTCCATGGCTGTGGGTTAAATCACTTCCAGCAGCTTATGGGGCAATCTCAGGACTGCTGGCCTCCAACAGGTCAGCTGGCAGAGCTGGAAGCCCATAGAAATGTGTTTGTGTGTCAGAGCTGAGAGGGAATCAGCTTTAATTAGCATCAATTTTTAAACTAATTAGAAAATGCCTCTCCAAGCACAGTTGTATGAACCAAGGGAACACTTGGAAGCACTGTCAAATGGCTCGTTCAGCAACACCTCATGGTCTGAAGGGAGGGTTTGGCACAAAAAAAAAACCCAAATTGAGAAGCCCAAACTTCTGCTCCATAATGTTAAGGCAGCCCCTGTATTTTGGGGGAGGAATCACTCCCCTTGGCACTCTGGGAGCTCCACCTGCCTCCTCCCCCCAAACTGCCTTTGAGAATCTCAGCATTCCAAGATTTCTACTGTTCCTTCAAAAAACCAGAACTGCAAATCCCACTCAGGATAGGTCCCAGCTACTCTCAGGTACCCTTAGCTGACCCTCCATCCCTGTGTCACAGCCTTAAGGGAAAACATCCCACAGGATCAGCATGGAAGGAAACAGGAGCAGCCTGGTAGGGAAAAATGGAAATCCATCCTCCCCCTGCCCTGATCCCCAAAGCCTCTCACAGCAGTATTTCCACTACAGCTGCCCATTCCTCATTTACCAATAGACTATTTTCAGCCCTGGAAATTACTTGGATTTTGATGCATCTGGTGAGAGCCAAAGCAGGAGAAACCTCAGGCTTCAGCGTGGGCTTTTCCCTGCTAAGGAGTCTGAGGAATCACCTCCAGGATGGACAAACATCACCCTCCTGGATACTGACTCGTGTCAGAGCAAAGCCAACCTCTTCCTGCAAACAGGGCTGATCCCATGAAGCCCCTTTCTCTTAAAGGAGACAGGAGGGATGACAGTGATTTCCTCATGGAGATGGCAAGCTCACAGTATATTTGGAGAAGGGGTTAGTGAATGTAAGAGATGCTGTGCTGCTTGCAAGATGCTGACAGCTCCAAGGTCAACAGGGATCAGCCAGATGTTCTCCCTCGAAAACATGCCCAGGTTGGATGCAAAACTCTCCCCACAGTGCAGGAATGTGTGAAATCTGGGGCTCCCTGTTGGGAGGCAAAAGGAGAGGCAGAAAACAGCAGACACAGGCTGAACCTCACCCTCATCTGGAAGGAGGACACTAAAACATGAATTTCAGGAAGGCAAAGCCCCAAGGACCTTCCTTCTCCAGGCTGCCCACTTCTCACTGCAAAAGGCCAGAAGGAGTGATCCACTCCACCCACCCCACATAGACAAACCAGGCTCAGCAGCCCCCACCCAAATCCTGGCTCCTGAATGCAGGCAGCTCCTCAGGCAGGCAGGAACGGGTGCTGCCAGCCAGCCCCAGGTCTGTGGGGGCAGCCAAGGGGAAGCTGCACCCAACTCCGAGGGCTCCGAATGACAATGGAGCCTGTTCAAGGAGCTGGAACATCATGTCCTCGGCCACCTCAGTCCTTTGGCTGTCACCAACCTGAAGTAAACAGATTCTGCAGCAGCAATAAGCTCGTTACCAAGGCCACCGTATTGATCCCAAAGTGTAATTAAAATTCACAGTTCAAGCAGCCCAACTCAACAGGGCAACAGGGGCGGCTCCGAAAGGCAGGGCTGGCCTCAGATTCCACATCGAGCTTTCTCAGAGGCACAGAACCCCCGGGGCAGATCAGCTGTCAAAAAAACAGCCCAAATTCATCCCTGTGAGAGTGGGGAGGACCTGGCACAGGGGGCTCAGAGAGACTGCCCCATCCCTCAAGTGTCCAAGGCCAGGTTGGACAGGGCTTGGAGCAACCCAGGATAGTGGAAGATGTCCCTGCCCACAGCAGGGGATGGAAATGAGGGATCTTTAAGATCTCCTCCAATTAAACCATTTTGTTTCAAGGTAGCCTCCTCTTTGGACCTTTGGCCCATCAACCAAGATGTCCCAGAGCAACCATTCCCAAGGGTCAACCACGCCAGGGAAGCCTGCAGGGATGATGTGGGCAGAGAGGGATGGTGCAGAGTGGATTCCAGCACTGCTCAGGATGCCCTAACTCCTGGAATGATCCAGTTCCCTGGGAAGGGGCTCCACACAACCTGCTGAGGTAGCACCATGATGCTCCTCCTTGGTGGGGCTCCCTGACTCTTCTCCCAGCTGCTTACAGATCCAACGCCTGGTTTCACCAAGTCTCACTCTGGGAGAGGTTCTGGCACAAAGTCCTTTGCACTGCGGGCCCTCGGGGCCACCAGCAGCCCCAGGACAGTCACCTGGAACGTCACCACCGTGTGCTGAGTGAAGGTGAGCCAGAGGCCCCAGATAAGCAGCTCTGATCAAAGGGCTCAGCAGGAAACATAACGAGTCCTCTGCAAATGTGACCGTCACCCTCTGGAAGCTCCCGATGACAAAAACACAGCCAGGCACAAGCAAATGCCTCAGGCTGAGTGCTGAAGTCCCACACCTTTCCTGCTCCAAAATCTGGGATGAGGCACTCACCAACTCCTCAGAGGAGCACCACAGACAGGATCTTCCCTAGCAAAGGATTAACTCTAACCTGACCTTGAAAACCTGATTTCCAGAGCAAAATGCTCCAGCCTCAACATCTAGCAGGGAGCACAGGAACCCACTCCAACATTTGCAATGGCTGGAAAGCACAGAGAAAACTGTTCCCAAAGAAAGTATTGTGGTAGGCTGGTCCCCAGCAGAAGATAACCTGGCATCTCGAGGAAGGTCAACACAAAACACAAAACTCTGCTCCTGCCTCCAGCTTCTCACATGGGAAGGGGGCTCCCAGGATGGGTGGTCTCCACCCCCCACCATCAAAAGATAACAAGAGATGCTCCTGAAGATTGGGAAGAATGAATATCCAACTATTCTCTCATCTCCAAAGGACTGACATAAGAGTGGAAACACAGCCTCCTTCAGGGATGCAGGAGGAAAAGGGGGAAGCAAAAGCCACAGGCTCTGGCACATCATTTTGAAGATGGTTTGTGCCCATCAAACCCTCCTTTTTTCCCCCTCTCTAATTCAACAATTCAATTAAGTGTCTTCTGGACTTTCCCAGTGCCAGAGCACCAGGACAAGCCTTCCCTCTGGACATCAGGGAGACTCTCCAAAACACCAAAACAATGGGAAGGTCCCAAGAACAACACAGAAAAAAATTAGGATTCTATCATTTAACAGAGCACCAGGAGTGACCTGGCTGCCCCAAGCCCTGGTAATTCATGTCCACTCCAAACACCCCTGGTGCTTGTTTTCCCCACTTATTAGGGAAGGCCAGACTCATCTCAGGACATCCATACAGAGGATGATGAGCTGTTCAACTCATCCCAGGCACCTCCTTATGAGAAGGAAAATCTGCTGTGACAGAGCAAGGAAGCAAAGAAGTGAAGATCTGGGCAAAGGAATGAGGAGAGCCAGGTGCGCAGTGCCTGCGGAACAGAGGGACAGGAGGTGGTAGCCATGGCCCCAGACAGGCTCACAAAGACACAGAGGATTTATGAGCAGCGACTCCAAGGAATTAAATTAAAGGGACAGCAAAAACAAATGGCTACAGGAGCTCTGTCAAGACAAACAAGGGCAGTCTCATCCCTCTGACAGCCCAAAGGGGAAGGCAGTCAATTATCACTCAGCCTGGCAGACCTGCAGGGACTGGGATAAGTCACGACAGAGCAAAGTGGGGCAGGAGCAGGTCTTTGGGAATGGGCTGTGCAGGGCAGGGAGGCAGCCAGCTGCAGCAAGGTCAGCAGTCTGCAGGCCACTGCAGACAGCAACAGCGGGAACGATGCTCTGGAGAGGACACCCACCCCTCCCCAGGGGCCAGCAGCTCCTCACAGGCTCCATCCCCCTCTCCCCAGCTTTTCCCTGCTCCATCTCTGCCACCCCCACACCGGCCAGCACCCGGCTGGCTGCCACTGCAAAGCTGCAGTGCTGTGCATTAGCATTCCCTGCCACAGCCCGGCGGGATCCCGCCGGAGCCGGCATCCGCAGGGCACAGCACCACCCAAACACACCCACACCGGCCCCAGGGGCACGGAAACACCACCCAACTCACCTCCCCACACCAAACCAGAGGCTTCAGCCCATCTCAGAGCCCAGCAATGCTGCAGGAGAAAGATCTGTCTGCAGTGTCCATCCGTTTGCCAGCACCCAGGTGTGGAGGAGCCCAGCAGACAGCGATGCCGTGGGACAAGGACACAGCAGGCTGAGGTGACAGACAGGGACAGCACGTGCCAAGCCCCCTGCCCTGCCGCGAGCACGGCGCCGCTCGCCTTGTCCTTCCCACTCCAGGGCACCCCCAGCTCGGCTCGGCTGGGAGTTGGAGGCTCCGCCGACCGGCTGACGTGGGCTGGGAGAGCGACTGCTGCCAAGGGCACCTGCAGTCTCCAGAGAGGCAGGAGAGCAGATGCCCAGACACAGCAGTGATGGCACACAAGGCTCTGGAGGAGCACAACCTGCCCTTGAGCTCTGCCATCATCATCCCCACATCCACGTTCACTAAACCTGGCTAAGCCACCAGCCTCACCATTCCCCATCTTCCCCAGCAACACCACAGCAGTGGCTGGAGAAGGTGCAAAACTCAGCACTGCTCACCTCTGCCTGCAAACCACTCCTGGCCAAAGAACCACCTTGCCCAGACCAAAGTGGGATCATTATGCTGACAGACAAATCCCCACGAACTGCAGTGAAAAGAGAGCTCTGGCAGAGCCAGGAAATCCCAGCTCTTGGGGGAAAACGTCCCCATTCCTCCTTTCACCTCCACGGAGTCAGCTCCTACTTCAGCCTGGAGTTGATTGTATTTAACCTCTTAATCTCTTACCTCCTGTTTCACTTTTTCACCTTAAACAAGTCCCTGACAAGAGGAAACAGCAGTGCCAGGGGCTGACTCCCAGCTCCAGGTGACTCCAACAAGGAGACACCAACTTCTCCGCAGCACCCACGGGGCCAACACATTTCCAGTTGCATCCAAGATGCTCCTGCAGGTTCTGGGCTGGATGCTGGTGCTCACACTGGCACTTCCCCAAGCTCCAGCACAAGTTCACAAGGCTCCTCTGGAAAGCCATTCACAGAGAGAGATGGAGCCTATACCAGGCTTGGCCACATTCCCACCCTCCCCATCTCCAAATGCTGCACACAAACTGCATCAGCAAAGTTCAAGGAGCCCAAAAAGCCAGGAGGGACGTGCTTCAGCAGCACAGCACGATCTTGCCCACCTCCATGCTGCTAAATCATCCCTCTCCACTATCTCTGCTGGCCTCTCACCATGCCAGGAGCTCCAGGGCAGCTGGCACAAAAGTCACTTCGACTTGCAGGAAATCAGAAAGGCATTTTAATGGTTTAATTGCAATCCTGTTCTGAGGCATCAGAGCTGAGGGCACTCAACAGCTTATCTCAGGAGAGAAATTCTCCCTTGCTTGGTCTTTCATCCTCCTGCCAAGGCCTCTGCCATTCCCCAGCACTATTTGCAGGAACTAGCCAGGCAAGGAAAACAGGAGCCCGGAGCAATTTGTTCCCTGAGCTCAGCTCAGCACGCTCCCCAGCTCCCCATCTCTGATGTTATCAGCCTCAAATGTCGTGTGTCGCTCTGGGCACCTTCAATATCCTCACCCAGCCAGGAAAAGCTGCAGCAGGCACTGAGTCCAACCAAGGCTCCTCATGCTGCACAACCAGCCATGTCTACAGCAAAAAATTCGGGGGATACAACACCTCATCCCCCTCAGAGGCTGGCAAATTTGCCCCTGAGGATGCTCGATGGATTCCTTTTTACCACAGGTATTTTGGTTCCATGGGCTGCTCCAGGATTTGCAGTCTGCTGTCCCCTTGGAGCAGTCGGCTGCAGCCTCGTGCTGTTGGCTCTGACAGAGATGATGGTTATGAAAAGGTAAAAACAATCCCTGAGTTGGAGCTGTGCTGAGACACTGCTGGAAGAGGCAGATCCCAGCCCCACATTCCTCTGCTCCTTCCTCCAGGCTATGTCCACAGCCCAGATAAACAGGGCCTAGTCTCCAACCCCTGCTCCCTGGGAGAGAAGATGCCTCAAATCCAGCTGACCATCCCCAAGGGTCAGACACTCTCCAATCCCACCAGTGGCCAGAGCAGGCAGGAGAGATTCCCCCAGAGAATGAGGATGTTCCCATTCTCCGTGCCTGCTCTGCCTTTGCATCCACCACTTCCAGGCGGTTGCAGCCCCAAGGGGAACACAATGTTCAGCTGCACAGATCTGTGCAGTGCTTGGAACACGGATCTGTGCAGTGCTTGGAACACAGATCTGTGCAGTGCTTGGAACACGGATCTGTGCAGTGCTTGGAACACAGATCTGTGCAGCGCCTGGGACACAGATCTGTCCAGTGCTTGGAACACGGATCTGTGCAGTGCTTGGAACACGGATCTGCCTCCCTGACAGGACTGAAACTCGAGCACTGAGCCCGCAGCACAGGGCCAGCTCCCCAGGTCACTGGCGTCCTGCACCCTGCTACAGTGGCAAGACCAGTGCTTGCCCACCCTGGGTGACATCTGACCACCCACAGGGTGTGTGGGAACAGCACTAGGATATCTCAGAGCTCCTGTGAGGCCTTCACGGATGGAGGGGTACTCAAGTGACCTGGCAGCCTCTTCCTGAGCCCAAATGTGCTCCCATCCACACCTCCAACAGAACCCCTATCCCCAAAAAACTCAACACTCTGAAATCTCTCAGCCACCCTTCTGAGCGACTCACAGCTGGATTCTAGGTTGCTGCCTCTGCTCTTCCCATATAACAAGTCCCCCTTGCTTTGTCCCCACCACAAAGCCCTGTCATCCCACAGCCCCATACAAGGGCCCCATCCTGCTTGTCCCCTTCCCGAGGTCACCCTGTCCCCCTGCACTCCTATGCCACAGCCGATGTCCCCAGAGCTGGACCAGCCCCCCGGAATCCCGGACCGACCTGCCCTGCAGGTACCCTCACCCCCATGCGGGCCAAGGTTGTACCCAGCACAGACCCCTTTCTCCCCAGTACCCGAGCCCTTCCCTCCCACCCCAAACTGGGCCAGCAGCCCCCTGGCTCATACCTGCCCCTCCCAGACCGGAGCGGCCCCCTCGCCGGGACCGTCACTGAATGGGGACAAGCCCCACTTCCCAGTTACCACCAAACTGGATCGGTTCCAGCTTTTCCAGCACAAACCCCCACCTGCGGGGCTGCTCCTCCTAGAGCCGGGTCACGGTCCCCCCGCTTCACAACCGAGAGCTGCTCCCCGCCCCGACCCCGAGGCTGCATCTCCCACCCGAACCGGGGCAGGTCCGCCCGGCCAGGGGCTACTCCCGCCCCCAGCCCGGCGACTCTCACC
>VYXF01001312.1:72876-84578 GCA_013397295.1 Polioptila caerulea
CTGGAGCCGCTCGGTTGCGATCGGATTGGCTCGGCTTTATTGGAATCGGATCGGATCGGCACCGCTCGGCCTGGAGCACCGTGTGTGTGAGCCTCCATTATCACACACACACGTGTGTGCTCAGACCTGTGAGCGCGCACACACACACGCACAGACATGCCTGCATAGATGTGCACACACCAGGGACAAACACCCCTCCCGGATGTCCATGGTCCCCCGGGCACTGGTAGCCATGGGCACACACACAGCCCTGAGCCTGGCACACGTGTGTATGTGTGTGCTCTCTTCTGGACATACAAACACACACAGCTGTGCATGTGTGCACACACCAGGGACCCCTCGGAAGGTGCACGTGTGCACACACACACACACATGTACGTGTGTGATCACCCCTGGACACTTGTATCTGTGTGGATATGCACACAACCCCCCTGGATGTGCGTGGACACCCCTCAGAACACGTCCATGTGTGTGCACACACACAGAGCTCTGGGCCTTGCACACGTACTCTTGCTCACCCAGGGCATGCTCACACATACACACACACAGGTATGCATGTATGATGGACACCCATCAGAACATGCAGGGATGGATGCATCAGCAAGGGTGTGCACGGACAGACCCATCTGCACAGGTGGATCCACATGTGCACAGGCAGAAGCACTTGCAGGGATGTGCACGCACAGATGTCTGCACACATGTGTATGATAGATCTGCACGGAGAGGGACAGATCCGTATGCATGGACAGATCCACATGAGCATAGACAGATCCAAGTGCATGGATGGGTCCACACAAGCATGGACAGATCCTTGTTTGCATGGACAGATCCATGTGTGCATGGGTGGATCCAGGTGTGCATGGGTGAGTCCATTTGTGCGCAGTTGGATCCACTTGTGCACGAGCAGATCCATTTGCATGGGTGTGCAGAAGGGATCTGGGAGTGCACGGATAGATCCATGCACGGGGACCTGTGAGGGGCCGGATCCGGGGCCAGCAGAGCCACGCAACAAGCACCATTCCCAGCTTTGGGATTTTCCTCTTCGCTGCCTGTTTGTTTTCCAGGCAACTGGAAGTGATTAGTGGCCACGAGGTGATCCATGGCAGTGCCAAGCACTCGGCACTCAGACGGGAAACAGAAAGCAAACTGCTCCACAAACACAGCGGGATACGGCTGCAACAGGGGATGGTGACAACGGGGCCACGTGTGGGTGACAGCCACCACATCCGAGCCTCAAGGGACCAGCAGGATCTGCTCCCCAGGGCCGGAAACACTGCTGGGGTTGCAGAAGCTGCTGAGGGGTTTTCTTGGAGCGGAGAGCTGATCCCAACAGTGGATGGCTGGGATCAGTGACCTGGTGCAGGAGTTGGGGAACCAGCTGGAGCTGGGGACAGCAGTGACAGCCCCAAGACAGTATCAGATTTGCACTGGCACGTGGGTGCCACAGGTCTTGTCACCCGCAGCGTCCCTTAGCAACAGCAGCAGATAAACATCTGAGGGTGCTGCGGATGACAGGCTGGGAGGGAGAGCCCTGGGTTAGAAATCAACCGTCCTCCCAAAATAACCCCTTTCTCCCCAAAACACTGAGACATCTGCATTTTTCATCACAAGCTATTCTGGGAGCCTCACAACCCCCACGGTGGGAGGACACCAGGGTGGACACCAAGGGACACGGTGGGTGACGTCAGCACCGGGGGTGACTCACGGGGACCCCGTGGCAGCACATGAGGCCCTTTCACACCGGCCGAGACCTTGGGCTGCTCATCTTCCACACACTCATTTCTTTCTGCTTTAAAGGGACCGGAAAAGTGTCATATGCTGGGTCATGGGACAAGCTCTGGGGCAGAGGGACAGGGAGACAGAAGGAGAGCAGGACAGAGGGACGGCAGGATGGAGGGACGGGTTAATATTAATCCGTCTCCTGCGTGACAGAGGGCGAGAGCAGCATCCGCCTCTTTTTTTTTTGGCAGGGAAGTGGCTTTTGCCCCTCCTCCCTTCCCAAACCTGCCGAAATCCCTGAGTCACGGGGCAAAAATGGGGCTGGTGGCAGAGGTGGCAGCAGCTCTGTGCCCACACTGTAGCCAAAAAAATTGGGGAAGGCAAAACTTAGGATGGTTGTCCCTCCCAGTTGCAAACTGGGACCAATGGCACTGTCACCACGCTGGTGCTGTGCAGGAGTTGCCCCTCTCCCCCCTCTCCCCCCATGGCCACCGTCAGCCAAGGGGGAAAGGTGGGATGAGGCTCTGGGGCATCCTGGGCATCCCAGGGGTCCCCACGTCTGCTGGCCCCAGTGCAGAGGATGCAGGGCTGGAGCAAAACTGTGTAGGATGGTCCCTATCCCAAAGTGCCTGGAGCAGACACCAGCAGCACCCCCAGACAGCCACATCTCCACCATGGCCAAGGTTAGAGCATCCCTACCCTTCAATTCTCCTGCTGCAACGATTCCCTCTTTTCCCATGGGAGTGGAAGCACATCCTAACCAAGCCCTAATTCTGGAAGGCTTTTTCCAGCCAACAAGCCCCAAAGCAGGGGTAAAACCTGTAGCATAACCAATCTCCCCAGCTGCATCCTAGAACCAGCCATGGGCTGCCTCCCTGGAGAAAGTTATTTCCAGCAGGAAAGTGTTGCAAGGTCTTAATCAGTTCCTTCCCGGTGATTCACTGTAGGGCCAGGATGCTCTCCCACAGTCTCTTGGGTGCTGCAGCTGAGCCAGGACCTCGCCAGCATGATCCGAGCTGGAGCGATGTGTGCCCAGGCTGGAAATCCCCGTGGGAAGGTCCCGAGCCAGTTCCTTCAGGAGTGGAGGAATGTGGGCTGGAAGGCACTTCCCCCCAGCCTGCTGCCAGTGGGGGGGTGCTCAGGATGTCATGATGAGGCTGGAGCCTTCATCCCACAGCAAATCCCGTGCTTCCTCCCCTCCATCCCTCTCCTGCTGCCTGCTCCACCCTGGGACACTCAGGAATATCCTACCCAGCTCCCATCACCGGGAGATCTCAGGGTTCCCCCCGCAGCAGCCCCTTCACCACAGGGCCAGCACCCACGGGAGCCGAGCACTGGCTGGATCCAGGCACAGGGAATTCAGCCAGGCTGGGAGCGAGGGAACCGCAGGGTCAGGCTGTGTCCGGCGCCTGCGGAGAAATCCCTGCTCGGAGTTATCATAACCCGAGGTCCGGCCGTCCTCAACCACAGAGGCTCTCGGGAGACCTCCCACCACCCCCAGCACGTGCCCGGGGGTCCTTGGGCACAGACAAAGCCCAGCCCTGGGATCAGGGAGCAGCATCCATGGCGGGGGAAGGGGGGAAGGTGCCAGGTGGTGAGGAGGGATCAAAGATGGGTGACAGCCCCACGTGGGTCACCGGCATGTCCCCAGCCCTCGTGGCTGCGGCTGAGTCATGTCAGGCTCCAGCTCCACTCCTCCTTCCACGCAGGAATGCGGCCAGAGAAGGAACCAAAAGCCTTCCCAGGCAGCTGCTGCCCACTGGCACCCACAGAGTCAGGGGGAGATACAGGGGAGAGAGGGGCAGGAGGTGCCACCAGCAGCGGTTTCAGGGTGGCAGCAGGACGATGCCCACCCTGTTGCAATGTCCGTGTGCTCATGCTCTGGGGGACTCCCCAGCATCCCCAGTACGCCCTGAACAATCGTGCTGGGGGGCCACAGCACCCAGTGTGCCCCATTCCCTGCTTGGCACCGCCCGGAGCTCACGGCACAGCACAGTGTGGGTGCAGCCCTGGCACCCTCCAGCTCAGCCTGGCTGGAGCCAGGAGAGCCCTGACCCATGGTGGGGGACAGGGGCTGTGCCTGGAGCAGCTGGGGACAAGTGGGGGCAGCTTGGGGAACAGCTTGGGAATGCCCCAGGGAAGCCAAGCCTCAGCACCATCTGGGGGAGTTCCTGCGTGTCACCATGGCCAGGAACAAGGTGACATCCAAACGTGCCAAACCCTTACTGGGATGTCACAGCCCTCAGGCTGCGTGATGGATGGAGTCAGCACTGTCCCTGACCTCAGCACGTGTCCGAGAGGCTAAATCCCACTTTCACCCCCCAAACCGGGAACGTGATCCCCACACATGTCCGGCCGCAGGCTAATGGGGTGACAGCCCTGTGCCGCCCACCAGCACGGGGCTGGAGTGGCTGTTTGGAGCCATCAAGCCGGGCCATGGAGCGGCTGCTGGGGCGTCGCAGGGAGTCCAGAGCCAGAACAGAGGAGCTGTTTGTGCTCCTGCCGGGGCCGGTTGTTTATCGGCAGCCGGAGCTGTTTACATCAGCCACTGGCCCCGATCTCCGCCACGGACACCCAGACATGAGGCCCAGCCCCGGCTGCACCCCGCGGTCCCCAGGTGCCGGCAGGGCTTTGCTGGGAAGGGGGGGAAGCAGGGATGAGGGCTGAAGCTGAGTCATGGCCTTATCTTGCTCCACACCCGGCAGAAGGATCTGGCCCCAGGAGCTGCTGAGCTCCTTTCCCTGCTTGCACCCATCCTTGAAATCTGGAGGACCCCCAGCCCTAAGGGACGTCCTTGCCAGCCAAAGGGACACCCTGGGGGACAGGACTGTTCTCACAGGGCATGGTGAGGCTTATGCCCATCATCTTCCTCACTGTGGATGAAGGGGGACAAAGATGGACAGACAGACGGAGGATTGGACGGAACTCCAGCGGTGTGTAATCTCCATCATTCCATTCCCTGATCTCTGAAGGACAGCTGGGGGCTAATGGGGACAGAGGGGGACAGCAGTGCCTTGCTTTCTGGGGAAAGAGCCCTCGCCTCCCAAAAGGAAGCAGCTCCTGCCAGGAATTCGAGGCATTACTCAGCTCGCAGCCATGGATCAGCTGTTTGGCTGCTTGGAGCCTGTTTTTCATTAGCAGCAGTGATTTTAGCACCGTAGAGCTGCCTCCTCCCTGCTGCCAACAGCTCCAGGATGGCCTTGGAGAGCCGGAGCCCTACCTGGCAGGTGGGATGCCATGGCAGGTCAGGGGTGCCAGGAGTGGTTTATCCCTTGGCCGTGGGAGCTGTCAGTGGCTCACGTGAATCCAGCCCTTTCCCCTGGTGGGGATGAAGTTCAGGTGGATTTTTGGAGGGATGGTGGTTCTGAGGAAGCTGGTTGTGGCCCCACACCTGGATTCATCGCTTTCCCATGACAGGGATGAAGTTAGGGTTAGCTTTTGGAGGAATGGAACCCATAGGGGAGCCACCAGTGGCTCCACACCTGGATCCACCCTTTTCCCATAACAGGGATGAAATTCAGGATGGTTTTTGAGGAGATGGAGCTCCTGGGGGAGCTGCCAGTGCCCCAGGACACACATGCTGCCCCCTCAGCTATTCTGGCAGCCCTGGCTGGGGCCAAGTTGTTAATTTTGGGCTGAAAACAGAAGATTTTGAATTTGCAAAGGCTGGTGGGGAGAGGCTGGTGATAAGGGGATGAAGAGGTGTTTGGGGGCTCACAAAGCTCTTGCACTTCTCCAGCTGAACACTGCACTTGGGAAGGGTCTGGAGCCCACTCAGGTTTATCGAAATCATCTTTTTGGCTCTGGAAAGCCAAATAAATGTGATGTAATATCGACTCCAACCCCTTGCTTCCAGGCAGCCCAGGTATCATGGTAAGGGACACATGAGGATGGAGCACGGACAGAGCTGTGCTGGCATCTCCTGGTGCAAATCCAGCAGCCGCATCCCGCTCCTGCCGCTCCCACGCTCCCAGCCAGTGCCGATGCTAAATCCGGCCTTTCCCATCTCCCTCACAGCTGGACGAGGAGCTCCCGTCTCCATCTCAGTGGCCTCATCTTCACTCCCCGGGGACATTCCCCATCCTCTGCCCCCACTCGTCGCAATTCCATCCCGTGCCAGAATGGAGCTGAGCAGCTCGCAGGGATGGGGTGAAATGGCTTCAGCTGCTTGTATGTGATTGGAGACTCAAATTTTGGTGTTCTTGCTGCTTTCTCCAAGAAAACTAATGGTTCTTCCAGCAGGTGAGCTGCTTCCCTGTTCATCCAGGGATCAAAAGCCTCATCCAGCTCCAGGTACCATCAATGCTGTGGATGCAAAGAGGCGGTTGAAAAGTTCTGCTTATGCAAAACTGGTAAGAAATAGGGTCCCACAGCAGTCTGGGGGGAGCTGTAGTCATGTTTAGGGCAGGAGATGTCTCGGGATAACCAGGATCGCCCTGCTCCTGGCCGATAGCAGTGCCTGTGCCCCGAGGCCGCTCTTGCACCTACGCCAAGAGCATTGGATCATCCTCGGGACAGCACAAACAACCTTCAGCCACCACCAGAAAAACACAGGCTGATGCATCTTGGCATGTGCTGCTGTGCCTCCGCCCATCATCCCGCCCAGCAGCCCTGCGGCGCCCGGGACCGCCGGCAGAATGGCTCCTCTGGCCCCTCGCAACCCTCGGAGCAAGGCGCCCTCCCAGCGGCAGGGAAATGGTGCCCAGAGAGGCCGAGGAGCACAAAAACATGGCAAAGAACCTGCCTGGGCTCTTGTGGCCCCAGAGAGTGGGTAATGCTCAGGGCGCTCCTCACCTGGTCCCTGAATTTGGGGCATCTTCCACGTGCTGGCAGGGGGAGGATGCAGGATTGGGGCCAGGGTGCTGAGGGCGTCCAAGCCGTGGAGAGTCAGCAGATCCCAGAACTATTCCTCACACCCAGAGGAATGTAATGAATCAAGGATCCCCAGGGATCTTGGAAAGGTTCAAATTTAGGGCCTGAGATGAACCAGACAAGTCCCAGCTCAACAAGGAAAGCATGAGGCAGAGCCATGCCACCCCAAACCCATTTCCAGCCATGGGGAAGGGGCTCCACAGTGCTCCCCCACCCAGCACTGCTGCAGAGTCAATCTGCTGCTGCCACCTCCGCTTCAGTGCTCTCAATTAAGGATAATCCATCAGAATTTCATCCCATGGCTGCTGCCGCCACATCTGGAAGCTGGTGTGGGCTGCTCGTAGCTGTGCGGTATTTCCAAGGAACCACAGGAGTTTTCCATCCTCTTTTGATTAGCGTGTGGTTCCCGCCCCAGAGCCCCAGGCAGGGCCAGCAGCCCCACACTCAGCCAGGGACCGACCTCGGGCCTGAGAGGTCCCCAAGCAATCGTGGGCTATTAAAATTCACGATGTCTCCGTGGTCGGGCTGTGCCACCCCCTGGGACAGCTCAGCTCCTGCTGGAAGGTGGTGGCGCAGCAGTGGGGACCTGGCTCCTGTCGGCAAGCCATCCTGCTTCCCGAAAAACAACCTCAGGATGGCACTCGGCAGCGGGAATTGCCCCATGTCCTCTGAGGCTGTGCCACACTCCAGGGCTGATGGCTGCTCCACAGCCTCTCCTCAAGGACTGGGGAGCCCCTGGGTGTCCCTATCACCCGTTCCTTGGGACCTCCCCCTACAGAGAGGACACTGACCCCCGACAGGTGGGATAAAACCCGCAGGAGCTCCTGACTCTCAGGCCCCGGCCACCTCACAGGTCCCTTCCGCTGTCCCCGTGTCCCCGAGCCCTGCCCATCCCCGCCCGTGGCCCTGCAGCAGCAGCCGCTGCTCCGCCACATCTGGGGCTGATTTTCAGTGCAAAGCCGCGCTCGCCTCTGGGCGGCTGAAACCGCGCTGGGAAAGCCGGCGGGAGCGAAGGCAGCAGCCCGAGGGCTGGCTCAGGATGTGGTGGCTTGACCAGGAGGAAAGTGGGGCTGGAGGGGCAGTGGGGGCCCGAAACTCCCCCCACACACACTGGCCAGAACCGGCTGTGGCCCTGGGGACTGGATTACGCCGAGCCGGAGGCATGTCCTGCGGCGAGCCCAGTGCTCCATGACCTCACCACCACGTGCCTGCGACAAGGAAGGAAAAGAGGGAACTCTACTTTGTTTCAAGAATAACTTTGCCTGAGCTTTTCCTGGGGGGGAGTGTGTGACCCGTGGCCAGTACCACTCACCTTTTCCACGAAAGCATCACTCTGGGATGACAGCTGAGCATCCCAGCCCACACTCATCCCAGGATGCAGGGATGGACATGAAGAGCTGCAATCCACCTCCCCAGATGCCCCTCTGCCTTGTCACAGCAGCACAGCCACCCTTGTCATGGCAGGGGTTGTCACCCACCCACTGCACATCTCGGGTGCCTGTGGAGAACTCGAGCCCTTCGCTGGGAAACCCGGGCAGAGGAAGTTGTACCCAGGCTCACAGACACATCAAAACCATCTGTGGTTTCCTCATGGGTCACATCCCCCTTCTCCCAGCCCTGTGTGATGTCCCCAGTGGTCAGAGCCGATGGCTGGGTCACCATCCCTCACCAAGGCTGGAGCCATTAGGGTGCAGGAAGGAAATGGGAATAAAAAATAATGAAAATATTTAGAAGGGCACAGGCCTGGACTGGAGCCCACTCCAGGGATGCAGCCCAGCTCCAACTCAAGGGCTGGATCCCACCTCCAACCCCAGGATGCAAGAGTTCCACCTGGCTGCAGCAGAGACCAGGATGGGATTTGGAGCTGAGACCCCTTGGTTATCCCAAGCAGGTGGAATAGCTGCGAAAAGCAGGACATGAGCTGGGATCCACTCCCTGGGAAAAGCCCAAACCACTCTGAGCTGCTCGTTCCTGCTGCCCAGGACAGCCTAGGGTGGTTTGGCTCCACATCAGCCCTTCCCTGGCAGCCCTTCCCTGTCACTGAGGTACCTGATCCCAAAGCAGCACCTTCGCTTTGGCATGAGGAAGAACAAGCCAAATCCCAGGAAAGCAGGAGACCCTGGCAGCAGGATCACTCCCAGGAGACAGATTGAAAAAGGAATAAATTTAATCCATATCCAGGAGTATGGAAACAAGCTGATGGGTCCTCCACGTGCAGGGAACGAGCAGGACCTGAGCTCATTGCAATAGAGAGATGGATTGCAATTGGGATTAGGATTAGGACTGGGATAAGAACCCAACAGCCTCCCTCCATGCCTCCAAAACCTTTCTGCTGAGCCAGGGGTCAATTGTGTCCTCCCTGGTGTCACCTGGCAGCTGGATTGTCTCAGCTCCCAGGGATCAGCAGGGGCAGGAGGCAGCCAGGCATCACCAAAGCACTTCTCCCTTGGAAAGGGAAAAGCAGATCCAGGGGGATGAATTTGGCCTTCCCTGGGAAGGGGCTGGACTTGGAGATGTCCAGGCGGGTGCTTCACATGCCAGAGTCACAGCCCACCCTCACAGCCCCAGGATGCTGCTTTGGAGCTTTTTTTCTCCCAATCTTCACACATTCCAGCTGAGGGTTTGGCTGAAGGAGGGACGTGGGACCTGCCAGGGTTGTCGGGACCTTCTGGCCTCCTCCTGCCCCCCACCCATGGAACCACCCCAGGGAGGAGCAGCACTGGGCACCCCAATCCCAAAGCACCTTTGTTAATGGGGCACCCTCATTAATGGGACACCCCAATCTCAGGGCATCCTCGTTAATAGGGCATCTACATTAATAAGGCACCTCCTCCTTGGGGTGCCCTCATCTTTCAGGCACCTCCCTAAAGGGTCACCCTGTTTTTAGGGGCATCCCACCTCCATGACACCCTCATTAACAGGGCACCCTCATTAATGGGACAGCACCATTAACTGGGGATCTTCGTTTCTGGGGTACCCTGGTTTTCAAGGTGTCCTTATTAACGGGGTGCCCTCATCTCTGTGGCACCCTCATTAACGGGGCAGCCATATTAATTGTGGGCCCTCACTTCTGGGGTGCCCCCTTGTCTCCAAGACACCCTCATTAGTGGGGTGCCCCCATCTCTGGGCACCCCTATTAACCAGGCACCCTTATTAAGAGGGCAGCCCAATTGTGTGCCACCTTCCAGGACACCCAACCCTCCCTTGGCATCCCTCCCTGTTTTGGCTGCCCCACCAGTGCTGCATCCCCACAGAACCTCCCATGGGGATGGGGCTGGCTGCCCCAAATGCAGACAGAACATGCAGGGGGTGGGGGGCACCCATGACCTCTCTGCCCCCCCCATTCTGTGAGCTCCAGGCCTGGCTCTGTGCTTGCAGAGCCGGAAACCAGCTGTGGTTTGGATAAAAAGAGGAAAAATAGAGTTTTCCTCCTCTGCAGGAATGAAACTGGGGGAAGGAGAAGCAGCTCCAGGTCCTGGAGCTGCTGCTGGACTTTCCTCCCTGGAGGAGGATTTTATTCAGCTGATACAAACGATTGCTGGGGATTTTTTGATTCTGGTTTCCTCCCGGCAACGGGTGGAGATGAGTCAGAAATCCAAAATAAAGATAAATAAGTTTAAAAATAAAGGGAAGCAAAGGCACAACTCCCATCCCACTTGTAAATAAATACCGGAGCTGCTGGATGGAGCTGCAGAGGCTGGAGCCAGAGCAGGAATCCCAAGAGCTGGGTGGTGTCCCAGGACAGGTCCTGAAGGATTTTGGGCCACTGGCACCACCGACCCAAGACTCGGTGATGCTGGGATGCATTCCCTGCTCCAGATCCCTGCAGGCCGTGGATCAGGCATGGAGTGTCCCCTCAGAGGGAATACCCTGCCTAGATTAGGGTTAATAATCCTGGATTTTGGATCCTGGAGCAGGAGTTTGGCAGGTTGCTGGGTTTACTCAGGCTGGGAAGGAGACGGCTCTTCCCAGGATTCGGCAAGATTTAACCCCTCCGTGTCCCCTGGCCATGCTCATCCTGGTGCCTGCTCAACATTCCTGCTCAGTTCAATGCAGCCGTGCACTTCCATGGCCCAGAAACATCCTAGGTGGGTGGTCCGGGCAGGGATTTGGGAACAGCCAGCATGGCTTGGCCAGACACACTGCCCGGCGCTGCTGCTCACCCTCAGGGCCACCACAAACCCCAGGGCCCCCGGGGGGGCTCTGCTGAGTGACCCGGGGCCACTTCCACCGCTGCATCCCCAGCCAATATCTGGGCAGCGCCTCTCCCAGCTTCCTAATTCAGGAATTCATTAAAACACCTCCCGTGACGCTCATTGCAGCCCCAAAATTCCCACCACGGCCGACAGCACTGGATTTTGGCAGGAGCAGTTGCTTACTCACTCTGGAAGTGAGACGGCTCTTCGCAGGGCAGAGCTCTTGACCCTCAGGCCAGCCAGCCCAAATCCATCATCCCAGCCCAAATCCATCATCCCAGCCCAAATCCACCATCCCAGCCCAAATCCATCCCCCCAGCCCAAATCCATCACCCCGGCCCAAATCCATCACCCCAGCCCAAATCCATCACCCCAGCCCAAATCCATCATCCCAGCCCAAATCCATCATCCCAGCCCAAATCCATCTCTCCAGCCCAAATCCATCTCTCCAGCCCAAATCCCCCATCCCGGAGCCTTTTCCCAGGTGTGGGTGCCCCATGGGTGCTCCTGGGTCCCGGGCTCCCTGGACCTGCAATCCCAGATATTCCAGTGGTGGAGCCGGGTGGATCCCGGGCCTTCCTGGAGCAATGGGATGCTGCTGGAGAGTGAAATACAACAGAGGGGAAAAAAAATCAGCAAAATAACAGAACAAAAGGAAACAGCTCTAAGGGTGACGGCAGGGACGGTGCTGCAGGGAGCATCCCTATGGGATGGGCTCCAGGGTGCCACGGGGAAGGGATCTCCTCTCCCTCTGCTCCATGGACCTGGGTTCTTGTACTTTCACCACCCTGGAAGCTGGAAATTCTATTCTATTCTGTTCTATTCTGTTCTATTCTATTCTATTCTATTCTATTCTATTCTATTCTATTCTATTCTATTCTATTCCATTCCATTCCATTCCATTCCATTCCATTC
>VYXF01001314.1:8334-31287 GCA_013397295.1 Polioptila caerulea
TCCATTAAAAAAAAAAAAAAGGGGGGGGGATAACTTTGGGTACCTCATTACACAGGATCTAAAAAAGCTGCAAAATGCAAAAGAGCAGCAGAAAAATAATTCATTTTACACAGAAAGCATGGAGATAACCTGACCTTGTACTCACTGGTGGGAAGATGATGGAGAGGGATTAGGATGGAAGTTTTCAGGGTGCTAAAGGGGACATTAAAAGGGACATGAGCTCAACTAAATGTTAAACCCTAAAAATCGGGATGGCAAAGAAAAATCAGCAGAGACTCAAGCAGGAGGTGCTCACAAGAAGCAGCAAAGTGGAGACAAATCAATCTGGCTTTGTTTACAACTGCAGATTTTTAATAATGATTTTGTGTGTTATGTAGTAAAAAAGGGGTGTTATAAAGCAGAATATCAATTATTCCACTCAATTATTCCACTCATTTTGAGGAAAAAGATTTAAAAATTAAAAGGATGAAGTGCATTAACAGCACATATTTGCAAACCCTCTGTAAGTATTTTTAAATTCCCAACTCTTTTCCAGGAAATGTAGGAGGGATGCATCTCTAGAACTGCAAGTCTCAGGGTGTGACTGGTTTGCAGGCTGTTCCAAAATCTGAATTTACAAAGTCATCACTCCTGCTGCAGTCCCTTGGCAGCTGCCATGTGGCTTGGATTGATTTTGAAATTCAACTGCACACCTTGCACCCCATGGGATGGGACCAAGGACCATCAGCCTGTGGTGATGCCTTCTAAAAAGGAACCTTGCAATCAATTGATTTCTACTTAACCTAAAATTATTTGCTTGTATTTTTTTATTTAAGAAACGTTTTGATTTTATGCTTTTCTCAAAAAAAAATTTTTCTCCAGTTTTTGCATGCTTTAAAAATTGGTTGCTGCATCCACTCTATCCATAATACCTTTTTTTGCTGGAATACATATTCAGAGATTTTGGAGCTTCAAAAGTCTTGGTCTTATTATTATTTTAAGGTATTATTTTAAAGTAATTTCTTTTAAATTCTTTAAATTTAAAGTAATCATTTCAATAATTACTTTAAATTTTTTTAATTAAGGTAAAGTAACTGCAATCTAAATTTAAAATATAAGGGGGTGATTTTGCTGCTACCAGGTGAATAAATAGCTATTTTATCTAATTTATTCATCTAATCTAAGTAGAAATCTAAATAAATATCTAATCTAAAATAATAAAATACTAAATATACATTTAGGTTACTTAGAGCTTTATCTTTTCTCATAAGATAGATTTGTAATATTATTTTAAGACTTGATTTGCCCTGAGCCAAAGCTTTAGAGATTTAGAGATCCAATTACTTTTTGAAGAAAAGCATCATTTGGCAATTTTTATGTGGCAGATGCAAACCCTTCTATTGCCTAGAATTCAGTTTGAAGGTAAAAAAATTAACATTAAAAGTGATAGCACCAATGTGGGCAGGCAGTGGAGGAATTAATTTATTTTGGATAATATTTCTGTTGGATAATATTTCTGATTGGTTTTCCCTCAGAAATGCCAAGGCTGAAGATGCTGTACAACACTAACAATGTTTTGTCTCATGGCCAAATCAGGAATATTGACCTTGGGGAAACAAAAAAAAGGATTAATTTGTGTTCTGCTCTGCTCCAACTGACACAACTCCAGGTGACAGCAGCAGCCCAAATTTGGATTTTAGGTGCTGGATGCCTGTGCAACATCTGGCCTGGTGCATCTTAAAAATAATAGTTCCAGACATGGCCACTGGGTACAGAAACAAAAAAAAACCCTATAAACACATGGAGCAGAAGGAGAAAAGCCAGTTAAATGTGGATGGGAGTGGTTTGATCTCAAAAAAAATTAAGAGAATGAAGCTGTGGCTCAGGCTAACCCTGCTAAACAGCATTTTTGGCACCTACCCTTGCTGCCATGAAGTTGAATTTTTGAACTGGCATAAACAGAGAATGGATCTCACCAGAATTTAAAAAAAAAACAACAAACCAACAAGACAACTAAATACTTGAGAAATGAGAATTTCCCAAGGTGTTGGGGCCTTACCTGCTGCATGTTTGTCCCCGAGGCTCTGCCCTCCAGCTCTTCCTGCAGGCGCTGGCTCCTCCTCTCTGCCTGGAGCAGNCAACAAACCAACAAGACATAAATACTTGAGAAATGAGAATTTCCCAAGGTGTTGGGGCCTTACCTGCTGCATGTTTGTCCCCGAGGCTCTGCCCTCCAGCTCTTCCTGCAGGCGCTGGCTCCTCCTCTCTGCCTGGAGCAGCTGCTGCTGGAGCTGCAGGAATTGTTCCCTGGGCACTGTGGCACAGCCTTGGGAGCTCTGGCTACGCATCCCCCCGGACTGCAGCATCTGGGGAAGCAAAATTCCCCCCTTTCAGCAGCTGCTCCCTCTGCCAGGGGGGCTCTGGCAGCAGCTGCCTCTCAGATTTCTCGTGTGCAAGAGAAACAAGCCTGGACTCGGTGACACAAGGTGGACAGGCAAGTTTTTTTTCCCCATGGAGGGGGAAAAAAAAAAGAGAAAAAAAGAAAAAAGATGGGATTTCACACAAAGGAAGCTGGGCTTTGATTCATCATTTCAGGCCTGAATGATACAAGTCACTGAATTTTGGATGAATTCCTCTCAAAGTTTAGTTGGTGAGCTCTGAGTAACAATTTTCCATTTCAAGGGGGAGGCTGAAGTTGTGCTGATGATGAGTTGTGCTGATTATTTTGAGTCTTGGGGATGGAGAGGGAACATTTCTCTCTGATATTACACTCAGAATTCAGTATTTAACACCCCATGGATATTTCCTGTCGTTCACTCCTAACTGTGGGGATATTAAGAGCTAAGACAGCCACAAGAAATGATTTAGGATTTTTCCAGACTAAAGCAAAACCCAGGTAAGTAACTCACAGCTGGAAGAGTTAATTATACTGAAAAGGACCAGAACTGGACAGTAAAAATCCCTGATGGTTCAAACAAACTCATTTGCAGCTGGAATTTGTGCAGCATTAATAATTACTTCCCATAAAGTCCTGCTGCCTTAAAACCATTACTCTGTTCCCTTAGGAAAAGGTGTATAAAATAATCTTGGTGGTTTTAATTTTCCTTTCACAACTGATTTTAATTCCCCTTCACAACTGGCAATATTATCAATTTGGATAATATTTCTGTTATTGACTTCAATTATAAATATTTTCCACAATGGTGCAGCTTTTCCAGCCCTGTTACCATACTTATCTCTGCTAAACAGAAAACAGGTTTATAAATATTTCCAAATAAAACTATTTGTACTTTTAAAACTTTTTAGGGGTTCTCTGTGTCTGTAAAGGAGCTGTTCTTTTCCTGACAATATCAACAGTGAAAATAATGAGCTTTTGGTGGAATTTCTTTCAGGGTCCCTGTCAAGTTGGGAAGCACATGAGCAACTAATGAGGAAACAGTCAATTAGTGTTAACAGCATCTTAAAAATAAATACTAATGAGACAACAATGAAAACAATATAGCCCTGCTGTATCCATCTGTGGAAGAAAATGGAACAATCATGAGCTTGCTAAACTATCAGGATGATGCCAAGTGGGATGAGAAATTAATGAATTTAAGAAAACATTGGCCAGTCTGGTGGAAAAGCATGCAGGCACCAGAGGTAAATATGCAAACACCTTCAAGCCTCACAGTCAATGGGGGAGCAGGAAGCCACTTTTCATTCTCTCCCTTCCAATTTGAATGTTTTTGGAGGCACTGGGGGGATTTCTCCCCACTTTCAGGGCAACCCCTGAGGAGCAGGCAGCTCCTTCACAACACATGAACCACAGGGGAGCTGGTGCAGCTGTCCAAAACTGGCACTGAAATGAAGAGTGGCTTCTTTACTTCAGAGATGCATGGAAGAAAAAGAAAAGAAATCCATTAAAAAAAAAATTAAAATATAAAGGAATGTTTTCTCCATGCTGTGGGAGTACATTAAAAATGATTGCTCTACCTTCACACACTATTTCAGAGAGAGAACTGCCCCCTTCTCTGCTAGCTCCAACCACTGAGTTCTAGCCAGGTTAGGCATGGACAAAAGGAGAACAGGCACAAAAGAGAGAGTTAGAAATCACAAACCACTGAGTGGATGCTGGACACACCTGCTGGGAAAGGGTTACCAGGAGGAACAAACCCCTGTGTGTTCAAAAGACACATTTCAGGAGGAAACACCACCCCAGGCTCTGTGTTTGTGGGTTTGAGTGTTTGGCTTTTTCCCAAAGCTTAATTAAGACAATACAAATAAAATTCACAGGGAATAGAAACAGCCTTTTCATTAACTTGTCCAAATCTCCTATTTCCTAATTAGGTTTTTACAGTTTTATTACTAATTACATAGGATTTTCAGCCTAATGGCTCCCATTTGATAAAAAACATGAAGCCATTTATAAAGTGTTATAGAAGCCTCATCTAAAAGATGCTGTGACTTATGGAACAAGTCAAAATTAGAGTTTTTTGATTGTTTTTTTAAAAAATATTATATTTTAAGCTGAAATCCAGGACATCAAATCTAGGCAAGACTACTGAGAGAAAACTTGGAGGTCTGGGCTGACCTTTTGGGACACACTAAACACAATTAAGTTGCCCATTCCTATAACCAAGGACTCCTAAATTTTGATATCCAGCATGATCCATCTCCAGCAGAACAATCTCCACTGAAGTTTTCACTCCTGCCTTTAAATTAACAGCAAACTATTGTAAAGTAAAGTAGTAAATTGCTATTTTATCATGATTTAGAGAATATTAAGCTTAAATTCAACAAATCATTCCCAGAGGAAATAAGAACAGGTTTCTACATTGAGAGCAGCATCACATAAATATCAGGAAATTTGAGGAAAGAAGAGGGAGGTGTCAGCCTTGCCTCAAGGACAGAAACAAATTTCTTTGCTGTTTGATTTTATATCTGAAGCTGTCTGTGAATTATGACTGAGCTAAACATGCTTCAGAGAGCAGGATGTTTGCCACACAACTTGGTCATGAAAGAGGAGGTTAAACATCAGCAAAGGTTAATTCTTCTAGTTTCAATTCGTTTTCTCTGTTGCTACACATCCATAAGTTGTTTTAAAATAAAATAAATTAAAATAAAGGCCCACAGTGATTGGAAAGTACCTCCATTAACTGATCATCCAGCTTGACTTGCTTTTTTCTTAGCCCTTCATTTTCTGAGCTGCTCTCCAGTTCACGTTCAAGAGAATTCATCTGGCTGATCTATCAGAGACAAGAACTTTCCTTAGAAAAGAAGTAATTTCTCATTTTATCTGTTTTTTTTCCCCCTCATGAACCACTAAATACCAAGACAACTCAAATCTAAAAACCAGGAGTATTTGGACAAGTGCTTTTCTACAAGAGCTGCCTCTCAGCAGATGCACAGAGCCCTGCAAGCTCCTTCAGACACAGATTTGTGAGAGGCAAAGAGCACAAAATTCAGAATAGAAGAAGAAAGTTCCAGCTTCTCCCTTGGGCTCCTGAGAGATGGGAGCTACTGCACTGATTTGTGTGTTTACCACCCAAAACTCACCTTCCTGTTTGCAGATGACAACTCCTTCTGCAGCTGTTCACACTCTCTCTTCAAGCTCAGCTTCTCCTGCTCCATGGCTTTGACAATCCCTGACTGGCTTTGATGCTTTTGGTGCTTTAGGGAAAGGATTGTGGATTCCAGCTGTCGGATCTGAGGAGATCAGAGAGCAACAAACGTGAAAAGATGTTCCAGAGAATTCCACTTCATTTCAAACACCAGTTGATTCTGGACTCGCAGGATCTCAGGATGGTTTAGGTTGGAAAGGACCTGAAATCTCAGCCCATTCCACCCCTGCCATGGGCAGGGACACCTTCCACCATCCCAGGCTCTTCCAAGCCCCAGTGTCCAACCTGGCCTTGGACATTTCTAGGGATCAAGGGGCAGCCACAGCTTCTCTGAGGTATTTTTGACATATTTGCTTTGATATCTTGGCCTTCTTCCCCTGTGTCCTCCCCATAATCCACTTAAGAAGCCAAGAAATTGCACAAGAAGAACGTTAAGAATATCAAGAATCTTTTTGTTAACTTGAAGTTGGACTGAAATCTTGGACAAGAATTACCAGGATTGTCTTTTAAAGAAGACAAATATCCCGAGAGTGTTGTGGACTCTCATTGCCTGGAGATATTCCAAAGCTGCCTGGACTGTGNTTAATACCATAAACCAAGAAACTGCACAAGAAGAACGTTAAGAATATCAAGAATCTTTTTGTTAACTTGAAGTTGGACTGAAATCTTGGACAAGAATTACCAGGATTGTCTTTTAAAGAAGACAAATATCCTGAGACTGTTGTGGACTCTCATTGCCTGGAGATATTCCAAAGCTGCCTGGACTGGGATCCAGGCAAAGTGGTCTGAGTGACCCCCAGAGCTCCCAGCCCAGCCCTCCCACCATCTGCCAGCTTGCCCAGGTTACCTTGTCCCTGGAGTGAGCCAGGTCTGCTTTAGTGCTCTGCACTTCCCTCTGCAGCCTCTCGTTGTCCTGCCTGAGCAGCCTCTGCTCCTGCTCCTGCTCCAGCTCATCCCACAGGATCGGCCCCCGCTGCTCCTGCAGCCCTGAGGGAGGCACAGCCACTTCCAGAACCCGGTTCTTAAGACAGACAGAATTGCAGGGTTAGGCCTTCAACAAAGAAGCAGACATTTGCTCTGTTCAGGTGGGTTTGAGGAGGATTTTCAGGCTCCAAAATCGCAGCATTCCCATCTCCCTCCCAGCCTTTTCCCTTAAGAAATCCCAAATGCTACAATCACACAATAGCTGTGTGCACAAGGAGTGCACAGAGTTCAGCAACACAAAAAAAAAAAAGCAATTTATGCTCTCTTTGGAGCCAAACAGAACTCAGTGTTATATATTATGCACTAATAGCTGTAATTTAGCTCCTGAAACAGCCTCTTTTCCACGTGGACATTAAATATTCCTTAATTACATGGCAAACAAGCCAAATTAGTAACTGAATTCATAAGAGCAATCCCAAGACTGCTGTCTACAGCCTCCTTCAGTTACAAATCCTCATTAGCTGAGAGGCTGGTATAATTCTGTACCTTTCAAACCCAAGTTGCACTGAAAATTAGATCCTCTGTCAATGGCTGGTTTAATTTTTCTAGTTGAGAGGTGTAAATTAACACATTGTCCCCAGATTTGGGGCTTTTATTGGCAAAAGGTTTCTATTAGGGAAGAATGGAGACTCAGGAGAGGGACTGAGCATTGCCTGTCCACGTTCAACACCTAAAATAGAGCTTTTAAAAATCAGAAAGAAACGTGCACATTATATCCAATATCCAATTAGAGCTCCCTGCTGAGATCCCTGAAGCCCTTTACCTTTTCAGTGGTGCTCTGCAGCTGTTTGTGCAATGCCATCACTTCTTGTTTCAGAGTTTCCTTCTCCTGCTGTGTCACCTGCAGGTCGGATTTCAGCCGGGACATTTGGAGGTTGGTGCTCTGCAGAGTTTCATTGAGGCTCTGAACCTGGCAGGAAAGAGCAGGAAGCACAGCTTGGCTTTAGCTGGACCAAGATCCCCTGTGTGGATCAGGAATCCCAGGTATTTAAGGATCTCTGATGGAAGGAGTGAGATTAAAACGCTGATTTCCCCCTTTGGAAATGTGAAATCGAGTTTAGTGCTCTCTACAACTCCCTGACAGGAAGGTGGAGCTGAAGGGGGTCAGGCTCTGCTCCCAGGGAACAAGGACAGGAGGAGGAAACAGCCTCAAGGTGTGTCAGAGGAGGTTTAGATTGGATATTAGGGAAAACTTCCTCATGGAAAAGGTTTTTTGGCATTGGCACAGCTGCCCAGGGCAGTGGAGCAGCCCCCATCCCTGGAGGGATTTAAAATCCCTGTGGATGTGGCACTTGGGGACATGGGGCACTGATGGCCTTGGCAGTGCTGGGGGAATGGTTGGCCTCGATCTTAGAGGGATTTTCTATCCTTAAAACTCGATAATTCCAAATGATTTTCCAACTTTCTGTTCCAAGCTCGCAGCCACCCACTTTGAATAGAGCCACAATGGTGCATTCACCAGAAACATCTTCCAGCCCTGAGTATTTCCTGTGATATGCTGGAAAGAAGCTTTCCCTTGAATTATTTCTTCTTCCTGGCAGTCCATGGCCAAGGAGAAACTCCAGAAATGCTCAGCCAAGCAGGGAACCACTTGATCCCATCCCTGCCTGGGGAAGGACGAGCCTGCACCAGGACAGAGGAGCAAGAGCAGAGTCCCTGCAGCATTTGAGCAATCACCAGGCAGAGGGAATTGGCAAAAGTAACTTGGCTGTAGAGAGAAAAATCCCTCATTGTGTTTAACAAGTTTCCTTTTTGTCCTTTAAGAACATCACTTTGGAAGCCCCTCAAAGCAGCCATTCTCAGCTGCATGGCATCAGGAGGGGGTTTTCATGAGAAAAAGCACTACAAGAGATGATCAAAATGCTTTTAGCCAGGGTTATAACATAAATCAGCCTTTCCTACCTTGTCCTGGGAGAGGCTGAGCTGTGCTTGCAGTGCCTGACTCTGCTGCTCCCAGGATTTCTGCTCCTGCTTCAAGCTGCTGATTGCACTCTCCAAGCAGCTGACTTGAGCTACCTGCAATGAGATTGCATCAGGAATCCTCACTCAGGAGTTTTTTTTTTTACTCCATTTCACTTCAAGGGTTACCCTAGAGGGAGTTAAAGCTAAGGAAGGAAGGAAAATGCAGGAAAGCAAAAAAGGCCCTCAGCTCCCTGAATTTCCACACAATGGGATTATTATTTACAGTGTGCAGACTGCTGTGCTCCAGTTCAGAGTTACAGTAGGTTAGAGATGCAATCAAAGTCCAAGAACATTGTCTTTCTTGTCCTGCTGCAGTATTTATATCCAGGCCTCTCTTCCTTGCAATGTTTGGAATTTTTTACATAATCAAATTACAGTAAAGCTGAGCTCCAGAATTACAGCTTTCCTCTCTAAGACCAGCTAGGAAAAAAAAATTAAAAATCCAGGCAGTGGCCATGAAGCCTTTATCTGGTTTGAGGGTGAGGAAAAAACCACCCAGAGAAGTTTTACAGGTTATAGTGATGCAGATAATGATACAGGAATTTTATCAGCATGTAGTGGTGTGGATTTGCAGTTCTTTCTTACCTTATCAATACATCTGTTCAGTTCCTCACTCAGGGCTTCTTTCTCTTTCTGCAGCTTCTCACTTTTAGTGATTAAAGTTGAAACTTCATTTTGAAGGTCAGCGAGCTCAGCACATCTGGGCAGCTGTGGGAAACAAACCCCTCACAGCTGCATTTCTGTGCTGTCCCAGAATTTGCAATGAAAACGATTTTGGATGCCCAAATGGTTTGGGTTGGAAGGGACCTTCAAAGGTCATCAAATTCCAATCCCTCTGGAACAAGCAGGGACATCTCCCACTATCCCAGGTTGCTCCAAGTTGTTCTTAGACACTTGCAGGGATCCAGGGCAGCCACAAATTCTTTGAGCAGCCCATGCCAGGGCCTCCCCACCCTCCCAGAGAAGGATTTTTCCAGAATATCCCATCAAAATCACCATGTGTGAAAACACAGGGAGGGAAAACCACTGCACTGCTGACTTCCAATCCTTTTCCCAACTGACCCAGGGCTTTATCACTGCCTTTCCTCATTTCCTCCTGCCTGTAATTACACTCCAGCCACAATCCACTCATTTCTGAATAGCCCTCAGCTGCTTTTGCTTTTTAAGACCATTATCTACACCCTTACACTGTGCAGAAAATGACTTTGTGGAGCCCTAATCAGGGAGCTGACTCATTTGAAGCCTTCATTATCTGTGTTTATTAGCATATATTTACAGCCAATTGAACTGTGCTTGTACAGGAGATAACTGAGCTCTCCAGGAAATTATCCTCAGACCTTGTGAGACTCCAATATCTCCAGATGGGTTTAGCAACAGGAATTCTCCTGCTGGAAGAGCTTACTCCTTAAATGGAGCTAAAATGGGCTGTCTCCAGTTACTCAGGGAAATATTCTCCCGTGGATCCCATCTGATCTGTCTGTTCCTTAATTAGAGCTTTAAATCTTCATCCTGAGCAAAGCTTCTCTTTGTAGATCCACTGCTCCCAAAATTCTTTTGGCCAAGTCTAAGCAAACCCAACCTTATCTGAAGAATTGTGTGTAGCACTTGGAAATGGATTCAGGAGGAGTTCCATTCCCTGGTTTTTATGACCTTTCTTTAAAGAAATGAACCATTTCCACCTCTAAATTTTCACCCATTAAGAGATGGTGAAAATGAATCTGATGGCACTCAAACAGAATCCCAGAAGGGTTTGGGTTAGGAGGGATCTTCAAAGGCCATCAAGTTCCAATCTCTCTGGAATAAACAGGGACACCTTCCACTATCCCAGGCTGCTCCAAGCCCCACCCAGCTCAGCCTTGGACACTTCCAGGGACCCAGGGGCAGCCACAGCTCCTCTGGGCTATAGGATGCCATACCTGTTTTGTCTTCTCCAGCTCCTGCTTGAGGATGTGGTTCTCCTGCTCCAGCAGATGAGCTTGAACCTTCATTTTTGACAACTCCATCTCCAAAGACGACACCATATTTGATGACTGCAAAAGAGAAAAGGCTCAAATTTCAAATTAGGAGACTCACAGGGCACCAAAGTTTAAGCAGAGGATGCTGCAGCCTTCAGGAGAGAGCTGAGGTGGCACTGGGTGAACAACAGCCATGCTGGAAAGTGCAGGGAAATATTTGGCATCACTCAGCTGTGTTTTCAAGACAAGCCTGCACCCTTTTTTCCCTCCTGGCTTTTGGCTGCTGCTGTGTTTAAGGCAGCCCTCAGCAAAGCTCAGCTCTGAAATCCCACCCACATTCTCAGGACAGGGATTGGAATTTGGAATTGGCATTCCAAAACCCCTGAAGCACAGCTGTCCTACCAAATCCTGTACCTCTCTTTTGGAGTTTTCCAGTTCCTCTTTCAGCAGCAGCCTCTCCTTTTCCCACTCTTCCAGGGTGCACTTCCCCTCTTCCCTCTCCTTTTGCTTGAGCACCCTTGCCAGCTGTTGATTGAGATCCTGCACATCTGCTTGGTTTTTGGAGTTCCTCTGGCTCAGTTCTGTATTTTCAGAGTCCAGCTGTTGGTTCCTGGTCTTCAGATCTGCCACCTGAGGGGGGACAGCAGTGATTCTACACCAAGAACGAGATTTTGGACATCTCCTTTCTATTAATGGGATTAAAGATTTGACAAATCTCACTCTGACAGTGCCTCCAAACAAATAATTTATCCTAATTGGCCTTAATTAGACCAGTCACAGCAGTCACCCTACACAGCACACTTGGGGGGATTTTGAGGGTTACCCTACCTAGATTATTGTGAACAAATATTTTCCTAAGCATGACGTGGATGTAAAAGGTAATCAACCCTTCTATTTCACCCATTTTGACATTATAACACCCATTTTTCACCCCTAAATTAAAGGTGGCAGCCACATGGATACAACTGGCAGCATTCCTGGATCAAGCCAGCTGGGAAATGAGTGGAGGTCAAATCCCAATCTCTATTCCCCAAGGGGCTACTGCAGAGAATCACACAAAAACTTCAAAACAGAAGATTTAAACTTGGTATTTCTATGAAATAAACTTCCCAAGTGGATTGTGGAAAGTGCTCTCAAGCCTGTAAGCTGGAAAATCACAGCTTTTATCTTATGAGCAGGTGAAACAAGCCTCAAATCAATCCCAAAGAGGCAATAAAGCAGTTATCAAAACGTTTAAATTTATACAATGCTCGTTTTCTGCTGCCTTTGTGACTATCCAAGGAGCAGCTTTGATGCTTTGAACACTTTGATGCAGATGATTTCTACAGAGAGGGTTCTGGGCTCAGGCCACACACCTGCTTTTTCAGGTTGTCAACCAGCTTCTGCACAGCCACTTTCTCCTTTCTCACAGCCTCTATCTTCTGCCTATGGAAAAAATGAAAGCTCATTAACACTAAAATCAATTATCAATATACACATCTGCAAGATTGCAAAGAGAATGTCACCTCAGGCTGTGCCAGGGGAGGTTTAGGTTGATATTAGGGAAGATTTCTTCACTTCCCAGGGCAGTGGTGGAGTCCCCATCCCTGGAGGGATTTAAAATCCCTGTGGATGTGGCACTTTGGGACACAGGTCAGTGATGGCCTTGGCAGTGCTGGGGGAATGGCTGGACTTGAAGATCTTGGAGGTCTTTTCCAACCTCAATGATTCCAAAAATGAGCTGTTGTGTTGTTTTTAGGTTTTTTTTAACACCACCAGAAATGGTAATTGTGGATATTTATTTATTTATTGTTCAGCACCCTTGTTCTGCATCAACTTGGCAACTCTGGGCAACCCAGAGCTTTCTCAAGGTGCCCCAAGTGGGTCTTTGCTAGAGGGGAAGAAGAATCCCAGGCTCATGGATGGTTCTGCACTTGCCAAAGACCCAACCACTGGAATAATGTGTCAGATGAGCCTCTCCCTGCCTTTGCTGAGGCACAAATAATTGCATCAGGTCAGCTGCTAAATTGGTCCTGTGCTCCTGTGTGTTACTGGGTCACCTCAATGCCTGCAGCTAAACCCCTGCCTGGCTCTGGGGATGGGCAGGACAAGCTGGGGCAGGGAAAAGGATGAGGAAGAACCTGTCAACCTGCTGGATTTCCAACAGCACCACAAAATAACCTCCTCTGGGATTGGCACAGCACCCAACGCACGAAGGAGCGTGGAGAGAAGGGCTGAACCCATTGTGGCTGAGCCACAGCAGCAGCCTGAAGGCATCACAGGGCACATTCCCCATGGAATTCTCACCTCATTTCTTCCCTGGATCCATTCAGCTCCCTCAGCTTCAGGCTGGAAGCACTCCCCTCCTCATTTAACAAAGTCACTTCGTTTTTCAGGACGGCGTTTTCCTCGCGGAGCTTCTCGGCCTCACACCTGTGGCACAGACAGGAGACAAGTGAGAACAGCTCCTGGAGGACACCTGGACAGGGAGAGAGTCCCACAAGTCAGAGCTACCTGTAATGCTTCAAAAACAAAGCTACAAATGCCTTGTTTCATGTGCAAATGGTGAATTTATGTTTTACATGAATTCAGCAGGAGCGCTCCCCAGTTTGTTCCAAAAAAATCCCAACAAACTTTAAAAAAAACCTGGGCTTTTGGGGCATGATTTTGAATAGCCCAAGTGAGTTAAAATCTGAAGTTTCACACTCATATTCTAATCTGTCTTTCAGTCCTTAAGCTACAAATAACTGAACACCACAATGTGCAGATTGCCAGGAGAGTGAGCTGCTTCCCCCATTGGAATTCAGAATTGTGGGAACAGCACGGTTGGAAAGTGTCTTTTCTGTCCTCAGGAGACTGCACAGAAATAACTTAGCCATGGTGGGACACCTGAAAGAACAATTTCCTGCAGGAAGCTGGTGCTGAACAATAATTAAGCCATTTGTAGCCACTTCATCCATTAAAAAAAAAAAGAAAAAGAAATCCTTGCTGGAATACAGCAGCTAAAAACAAGTAGGTAAAACCTATGATGACTAAAATATAATGAATATAGGGTTTATAAATGTATTTACCATATCACACTCCTGAGGGGTTCCTAGCTGGGAAAAAAAGCCCCTACAATTCCCTAACATTAACTTAAATGTTGAGAAAAATAGAAGCACTTTTAGCATCTCAAATTACCATAATTCTCCAGCATTCACCAAAACACTGAGGGCAAACAGGAGCAATTTTAGCCTTGCGAGCAACATTGAGCTCTAGAAGGGAACAAACTGAGTGAAGTGAATATTAGTAAAAGCTACCAAGCACTCTGGAGGTGTTACCATGGATTTTGGACACGGAAACACAACGGGTTTGTGCTGCAGGACACGCGCTGACGGTGACATCCACGCCCAGCACAGCTGGCAGGTGGCGGGCACAGAGAGGAGTAAGTCACACACAGTTATTTATTCCAGTGGTCTTTATCCATGACTAGAGGAGTTAGGAGTCCACGGCACTGTCTGCTACTCAGAGTTAAGTCAGAGTTACACTAGGGTGGTTAAAGGAGCAGCCAAGGCAGCGCTGGGTTAGTGGCTAACGCCGCGGTACGTTACCTCAGCAGGTCAACCTTCTGCTGCAGCTCAGTGCACGTGCTCTGCAAGCCCTGGGTCACCGCCTTCCTCTGCTCTGCCTCTGGGCAACCCAGAGCTTTCTCCTTCTCCAGGAGGCTGGGCTCCCTCATTCCTGCTTTGCCCACTCCTGGCACGGCGCTGGCGCTTTGGGAATCCTTGTCCCGCCGGCCCGTAAATGCTGGGGGATGTTCTGCCAGCTTCCCACCTCTCGTGGCACTGGGCACACCTTGAGCATCTTGTTCTTGGACATCTTCCAGGTCTTTAGCGTCTTCCAATCCTTCAAATTCCATGAGGAATTGGGTGTTTTCCCCTCCAAACTTGACGCTTTCCACCTCGCTTTCTTCTTGTTCACAACAAAGCCTTCTCAGCCTACACAGGTTGTCTTCCAGCTCTTGGTTTTTTACAATTAACTGCATCACTTCAGCTTTCAGATCCTCATTTTCTACCTGCATTTCTTCTTGTAGTGACAGAAGCTCAGCCTGTGCCAGGGATCTCTCTTCCAGTTCTTCCATCCTTTTCCAAAGCTGAGCTATCACGCTCTTCAGGTCACCATTTGCTGCCCCAGGAGTGTGATCCAGCAGGAGAGAGGCTTCACTCAGTTCTTCAGCCCTCTCCAGCTCCACCTGCATCTCTGAAGCATCAGAAACAAACCCTTTATTTTTGGGAGCTATTCTGTGATTTAGCAGATGAACCTTCTGCTGTTTGACATTGTTGTGTAGCGTTTTTGGCCTGGGAACTTTCTCTAGATCTCTCTTTTTTGGCACCAGAGGGACCCAAGAAAGGTTCTTGTCACAATCCTGGTTGCCATCAGCATCCAGAGCTGCTTTACTTCCCTGGATCCAACACCCCTGTGCCTCAGGGTGGCTGCCAGCTCTGGCTTTCACACGTCCCTCCTCCAAATCCCAATCCAGCTCCGACATTTCTTCCAGGTCTGTAGTATCAGCCTCCAGAGGTGGAAGGACACTGAAATCTGCCCCCATGGCTACATCTTGACAATCACTGGGCAACCCTTCAAAACTGGGATCTATTTCCTCTGGTTCTGAGCCAGAGTGGGAGCAGCTGGGACTGAGAGGGTGCAGAAGCTCCTGCTCTGCTGCTTCCAGCTGGTGCTGCAGCCTCAGGATCTGGGCAGCCATCCTGACATTCTCCTTCACTGCCTGCTCGTGCACCTTCTGCAGGTTTTGGAGAACATCCCCATCATCTCCCAGAGGAGCTGCACCAGGAAAAGCAGCGATCTGGCTCTTGGCTTTTGCATACTCACTCTCCAGGACCCTGTAATGGCTCTGCAGGGCAGAAAAGCTCCGTGTTTCCCACTGCAACTTCCGTATTTTCCCTCTGAGGTCTGAGATTTCCAAACCCATCTCAGCCTTTTCTGTCTCTGCTCTTTCACAAATGTCTCTGTTTAAACTCTCCAAAGCAAGAAGTTTGGAATTGAGCTCTTCTTTCTCTCGCTTATACTCACTGTCCAGTCTCTCCAGCTTTTCCCTAACCAGTTTTCCATTTTGCTCCACTGTGGATATATGTTCATCTTTCTCCTTTAGCTCTTTTTCATGGTCATTCTGGAGTTGGCTCATTTTCTCATTCATCTTTTCCTCTTGCTCCTGGGCAGCATTCCTCAGCTCTCTCAGCTCCTTCTCCAGCTGCTCCCTCTCACACACCAGCTTGTTCACTTCTTCCTTGAAATTTTTCTCCAGGAGATCCCTCTCCTGGGTCAGGGCAGAACAAACTGCCTTCTCACTTGCCAAGCTTTCCTTCAGCTGCTCGTGGGCTTCAGCAACCTCCTGAGCAATCTCATCCCTCTCAAACTCCCACTGGGATTTCTCCTCTCTTTGCTGCTCAGCAAGCTCCTGCAGCTCTCGCTGGTACCGTCCTTCCAGACTCTGCAGGGTTTCTTCATATTTATTCACAAGTGTTTGTGTGTCCACAGAAAACTGAGTTTGTGCATGAGATGCTCTTCTGTTATAGTCACTTGCCATTTTTTTCCTAGACATGGTTAACATAAGATATTACTGAACTACCTCAGAGATTAAAGTGGCTTTTTTAGGCTGAATAAAACAAGTTGGGAATTTTCTTTTTTTTTTTTTTCCTTTTTTTATTTTTCCACTGACTATTGGATGGGTGTTTCTGGGAGCTGTAAGTTTTATATTGGAGGCAATTTGGTGAAACTTCAAAAAGAAAAGCTGCCTTGGAAAAGTGCAACAACTCATGAAATGTCCTCAGAAAAGCTTTCATGTGCAATGTGTGCCCTTCAGCTCCTGTGCTCAGATTTTGGGGGGGTCAGATGCTCTCACCCCCATCACCCCAGGGTGGCTTCAGTTTCTTTTGACACTCCATGTTGGCTAAAAGCACTTCCCAGCCACCCCTTTCCTTCTTCAGCAAAGAACTCTGAAAACCCAGGAGCTTTAAAAAGACCAAGCAGGGATTTGTGGAGCACAGGGATCCTGAGCAGAGCTCGAGTTAATCACACCTGGTTATGCTTTACCACTACTGCTGCCTCTGGGTGAGCTAAAAATGAATCTAAAAACCTGCTTGAGCAAGGTCACAAGAGAAAAAACCCTGGAGAGCAGCCCAGTGCTGTGGGACAGAGCAGGAACAGCACTGGACAGTCAGGACACTTGGAATTCCCCATCAGGAAAGTGTTTCTGCACCAGGCTCACCGAGTACTGTCCCCACCACAGGTGACACTCACCTTTCCTCCTCCAGCTCCTGCTCGTGCTTCCTCAGCAGCTCTTCCTGGAGCTCCTCCTTCTCCAGGGCGTGCACCTCTGCCAGCCTCTTCACCTGCTCCTGGAAGCCTCGTTCCAGCTCCCCCTTCTCCTCCTGCAGTGTCTGCACCACAACTCTCATCTTTTCTTCCACCCAGACCCTGCTTTGGATCAGCTCCTCCCGTTCCTGCCTGAACTTCTCATTCACCTGCTCCAATCTGGCCCTGACATCATCTTCGTGCTCCTGCCTCAGCACTTCCTGCAGGTTGGCTTTCTCCTCATCAAAATGCAGCTGTAATTTGTTTTTCTCCTCGTTGTATTTAGAGTCCAGCTTTTCCTGCTGCTCCCTGAGCGCTGCTGCCTCTCCCTGCAGCTCTGCTATTTGATTTTTAAGGCCACTGATCTGCTTTTCCATGCCATTCATCTCCTCAGCATACTTCTGCCTCACAGCCTCTTGCTCCTTTTCCCACTGGGCTTTTGTCTCATCCAGCTGCTTCTCATAATGGCTCACCTACAGAAGGGAAAACAGGAGGGATTTGTTCATTTTCCACAGAATGTTCTACAGGGATGTTTTCCTCAATATTTCCATCTAGTTTTAAGTATTCATTCTACTGAATATTTTGATTTACACCTCAGCATCTCAGATTAATTTCCTTGGAAAGAATACATAAGTGCTCAGCTTTATTTCTTACTGGGATCATAGGATCCCAAATTGGTTTGGGTGGGAAGGGACCTTAAAGATCATCTCATTCCAACACTTACTGTGTCTTCAAGCTCCTGTCTGAGGTGATGCAGATCCCTGTGGTGTTGCTCCTTCATCTGCTCAATGGCCATTTCTGCCTCTATGCTCATATTTAATGGGTTGCAGTCTTCTGAACCAAGTCCTTTAGAAACAGTCATCAAGTCATAATTCATATAACTATAAAAACATTAATTATACGATACATCAACACATCCAACTCTCAACAGAATTACTTCATCAATTGAAATTTGTCTAGCAGCTCTCAAACCCCCATCACAAACACAGCCAAGGAACTGCAAACATCAATCTCAGCTCTAAATTTGGTTCAGCAGTCATAGTCCAAATCAACATTAAACACCCAATTAGAGGTGGTGACCAAGGAAGGTTTCCATGGAATGACCTCTAGGATGTAACCAACACCTGCAGCACAGGTCTCAGCCCTGCAGGAGGGAGGTTTGGTACCTTGGTCAGGCTCAATGCCAGTGTTGCTGTGACCCTTCATGTCCAGGTCCAACTCTTCTGACAAGGAAGTTTTCAGGGAGGGCCTGAGCACTTTGCCTTGGGCACGGTACTCCTGCAGCTCAGACTGCAGCTCATCAATCTGGTCCTGCAGCTCCTGAGAGGGAGGGGAAGAACAAGCTGAGTGAAAAGGAACCAGGCTGCTGAGTGTTCACCCACTCCTACCACAGCACATCAAGGTGAGAATTACAGCACAGAAAGATTTGTCAGCAACCCAGAGTGCCACAGGCATCCTCCTGTCAGCCAAGCAAGGGGGAATGGCTTCCCACTGCCAGAGGGAAGGGCTGGATGGGATTTTGGGAAGGAATTGTTCCCTGGGAGGATGGGCAGGCCCTGGCACAGGTGCCCAGAGCAGCTGTGGCTGCCCCTGGATCCCTGGAAGTGTCCAAGGCCAGGCTGGTTGGGGCTTGGAGCAGCCTGGGACAGTGGGAGGTGTCCCTGCCCATGGCAAGAGGTGGAACAAGATGGATTTTCAGGTCCCTTCCAATCCAAACCATTCTGGGTTTCTCTGATGATTCTACAATCCCAAACTCTCAAAGGTGAAGGTAACACACTCCAGGAGCTCTCCCTTTATTCCTTCTTCCTGTGACCTTTTAATAAAAAGTAACTTTAGCAGCATTTTCAAACAGTTGGGAAATGCCTCCTCAAGCACCATCTACTTGAAAAAATCAAACCAGAAGCAAAAGATCAAATGAGGAAAGAGATCCCCTCATTTCTGCATTCACCATCTGGTCCTCCCTCCTGCCTGCCAGCAGAACATCCCAAGGGTTTGTGCCAAGGGCTGTGCACTGCACTCCAGGAACAGCAGTTATGGAGGAAAACAACTCCCTGAACGTGCAAACACACAATCCTGCAGGTCTGAAAGGCCCAGGAAGTCAACCTTGAGTACTGATTTCTATCTGCCATCCTCAAAAATAGAAAAATCAGTTGCATATCAAGAAGAATTGATTCAATTCCTATTTCTGGACAATTTTTGCTTTTAAACTGCAGCTGTGCTGTTTCCAATGCAACAGCCTTTTGCAAAGGCAGCCCTTGATTGAATGGAAAGGATCCTGCAGAACAGATCACAAAATCACAAAGAAAGGGACTGGGTTGGAAGGGACCTTACAAACCATCCTGTCCCACCCCTACCATGGGCAGGGACACCTTCCACCATCCCAGGCTGCTCCAAGCCCTGCCCAGCCTGGCCTTGGACAATTCCAGAGATCCAGGGGCAGCCACAGCTGCTCTGGGCAACAGATGGGCTGGTATCTCTGCAGATACCACAAAGTAGATGTGTAAATAAAACACCTGCAAGCTCACCTTAAAAATCTTTTAAGTACACAAGATGGAGGAGAAAGTAAACTTTTTCTTCTCAGTTTTTTTTTTTTTTTAATATTTCTGGTCTGAAAAGCAGCAAAATGTGGATGTATCTTATTTCTCCTCTAAGTTCCTGCAACTCTGAGTTCACAGGGCTCCATGGACCCTCTCCCAGCCCACCCTGGGGGCACCTCACCCTCCAAGCTCAGCCAGTTGGTTCTGTGGGAAGAGAATTCCAACCCACCTCGTGCTGCTGTTTGCAGTGAGGATGTGGCACTTGGGGACACTGTTAGTGCAGGGCTTGGCAGTGCTGGGGGAATGGCTGGACTCATCCTGAGAGGGATTTTCCAGCCTAAATGGTTCTGTGATGCTCCAGGTGGACACAGGAGCTGGGTCTCAGCTCCACTTACCCTGCACTGCTGCTCGTACTCGCTCCTCATCTGGGCCAGCCTCTCCTCCTGCAGGAAAAACTCTGCACTGGTGGGATCCAGGTCACCAAACTGGAACACAGGCATGGAAAATCCAGTTATCCACCCATCAGCAGCCCTGCTGGCCTGGTTTGACCTCGATTGGCCAATTTTTGGAATTATTGGCACATGATTAAACCAACAAAAAAGGGTGCATTTCCTTTGTGGATACACATTTTAGACTAAATCCTGGGAATAGCTCTCCTTCTTTTCTGGTCTGAGTACAGGTAGCCAAAAACACACCTGCTCAGGACAGCATGGATGCCATTCCAAGCAGCCCTGCAGCCTGCACTCCCTCTCCACTCTGGATTTTTATTTAAAATAAAGAAACTCCACTTTCCTCCTAGCAGGGGATGAGTAACTTGCCAAAAAAAAGCTGTCTGCCATCAAGCTCACTCTGATTCCAGATCACAGCTTAGCATATGCACATCTCAGTGTGGTACATAATCCCAAGGTTTAAAAAAGGCTGCAAATCCCAATCTATGAACCCCAGGCTATGGCTGCACAAACTTAAACATCTTTGGAGAAGCTGATACTCTGAAAAGTTCCATGTAATGCAGCCATGAACAGCTGTTCACCTCGATTTTCACCTAATTCCAGCAGCAATGCCATGTAAAACCTCACTCCTCCTGCATCATCTTCTCTGGAAAGGACCTGCAAGTTGGGCCTGGCCAAAACTGCACTGGGGGAAAAAAAAAAAAAAAATCCCTGCAGATCTGCAGGATGATTGCTTCACTCTAAGGCTCCCTGCTTTAATTAGAACAAAATTACAGCTAAGGTGGAATATCTGTGTTTTCCTTAGCTGGGATTCAGTCCATGTCACCAGGGCAGGCTGTGCCTGGATAATCTGGATAGGGACCCCAAAAGCCACTGGATAGCAGTTCAATTGGCAGCTCAAATGGAGAAACTTAAAAATTATTTCATTCTGAAACCCCCCCGTGGGAAAAGGAGGATTTACCTTCTCAGCCAGGACGTTCTCCAAGTTCCTCTGCAGTTTGCTTGCCAGATTTTCACACTCAGCCAGTTTTTCTCCTGTTTCCAATAGCTCGTTTTCCAGGCGGCTGTTTTCCTGGACCAAACAAAAAAAACCAAACCACAACAACCTCAGCATTTGGAGGAGGAAAAATCAGCATGTGTTAACTCATCAAAATAAGGGTAACTCTCAACCAAGCCAGAGCATGAGACAATTCCAAGCTCCAGGTGATGACAGGAATTATGAATCCATCCATACACAAGTGTGAACATTGGACTTTTGATAAATTATCAAAAGCCTTAACAGCAAGCTTGCTTTGGATGGTTGGTTTGTTTTTAAAAGAGCATTTTAAACTTGATCAAGATGTTTTCTCTCCTGGCTTGACAGCTCATCTGAGAGCCATGCACACACACACTCTGCACTTGATGGCAGCAGAGATTTGAACTGGAGATCAGGAATCCATGGAACAACCCATCGAGGTGCCCAACACCAATTATCACAGACATGCCTGTCTTGCTGCTGAAATGACTTTTGGCCAGCTAAACAGAGCCCAGAACTCTCCCTTTGAACACAGGCTGCACTGCAAGAATCACTCCCCCTCCCAGAGCATCCCTGCTTTTGGGGGGAAATCCCAGATATGTTCAGCCTCCATTACCTTCAGTGCCAGGGCCAGGCGGTCCCGGATGTAGTTCTCATCTGTTTTCAGCTTTTCCATGTCCTGCTCCAGCTCCAGCCTCTGTTTGTTGGCCTGCTGCAGGATTTGCTCCCGCTCCCTGCGGAGCTCGTTCTTCAGAGCGGCGATTCTCTCCTTGTACTCCTCATCCAGCTTCCTGCCGGGGCAGCGCAGGGACAGCAGCTCATCAGAGGAAGCAGGGGACAAACATTGGCTCCCCAAGTGTTTCTCAGGGCTCCCCAAGCCCCTGCAATGCCAGGCAGTGCTGCCCAGGAGCGGGGAGGGATGGCCCAGGCTCCCTACCTGAGGTTGTACTCGTTGCGGCGCTCGATGGCGGCGTGGTGATCGTCCACTTCCGAGGCCATCAGGGATTTCAGCTTCTCTGCTTTCTCCAGGTCTGACCGCAGCTTCTCCTTCTCCCTGGCCACTTGGTCGAACCTCTCCCTGGGCAGGGCAGAGCACAGCCAGCCTGGGTTAGGTCAGCCCTCACTGCTCCCCCAAAAAGGGGATTGGAAACATCACAGGAGAAGCTTGGAGGGATCTCTCCAAGGGTCTCAGTGACTCCATTTAGTCACTGGATTTGAACCTGTACCCAAATAGCTCTGGATATGTCTTGGTGTCCCCACAGATCCTGAGACCTCAACACTTGAGCTCCTCAGCTGTGGTCCAGCCCCCCAGTTCAAATCCTGAAATGGTTTGGGTTGGAAGGGACCTTCAAGGCCATTTTATTCCAGCCTCTTCCCATGGGCAGGGACACCTTCCACTGTCCCAGGCTGCTCCAGGTCCCAATGTCCCTCCTGGCTTGGACACTTCCAGGGATCCAGGGGCAGTCACAGCTGCTCTGGGCACCCTGTGCCAGGGCCTCAACACCTCACAGCCAGGAATTCCTTCCCCATATCCCAGCCATCCCCACCCTCTGGCAGTGGAAGCCATTCCCTGTGTCCTGTCCCTCCATCCCCTGTCCCCAGTCCCTCTCCAGCTCTCCTGGAGCCCCTTTAGGTGCTGCAAGGGGCTCTGAGCTCTCCCCGGAACCTTTTTTTTTTTCCAACAGAGAAACCTGCATGGCGAGTCCAGCACCAGGTCAAACTGGGCTGACTTTCAAAGGAAAAACCTTGGGATTTACAGTGGGTTTGCACCTCACCTCCACATCTATCACACGGCAGCCCCTCTGCAATGCCCCAGCTCAGTCTGGATTAAAGGTACTGATAACTCCACCAGCCTCTGCCCTGAGCTGTGCATTCCTTGGCCATCAATGACCACTGTGGACAGCAGTGACCACTCCCAGACTGGGAACATCCTCCTGCTTCCACTTTTTATTTTTCAACCACATTTTTCTGCAATCCTTGGAGGTTTGAGTGTTTTTCCCGGGCAAAACAAGACAGCTGGAAGTTTCTGAGCATCAGAGAACTGAGCCTTCCAGTGCCACCCCAGAGCCCCTGGGGGCACCACCACCCATCAGCTGCTCCCTCAGCTCCTGCTTGGCCAGGCAGAGGGGGAAGCAGCAC
>VYXF01001314.1:37959-48082 GCA_013397295.1 Polioptila caerulea
GGACTTGGAGTAACCTGGGATAGTGGAGGTGTCCCTGCCCATGGCAGAGGTGGCACTGGATGGGCCTTAAGGTCCCTTCCAAGTCATTCCAGGATTTTATAATTGAGGAATTATAATTGAGGAATATTTAATGACAAGTCCCTGCTGACATCTAGTGCTCACCAGGCTCCACTACAGCCAGAGCCCCCCGGGGCAGGAGTGGGGAGCAGGACAGAGGTCAGGGAGACCAGGAACACCCAGAGCAGGACGAGGAGGGCAGAGGGGGAATGGCACAAGACGTGCCCTGCCTTCGATTTCATCCCCAGCTTGGGGGATGCCCCAGCTGCACCTTCCTGAGCTCTGCACCAGCCAGGCTGGGATACTCCACACAATCAGAGCTCCTCTCCAGGGGCTCCTCTGATCCCTCTTCAAAGCTGAAATAAGAATAAGCACACCCAGGTGCTGCTCTCTGCTCTTACCCTCGGCCTCGTACTCCTCACTGCCTCGAGTCTTCCAGTGCTGGGGAGACAAAAGCAAAAAGGTTCCCCAGTTATTGCTATTGCAAGACATCCCCTGAATGAAAGAGGCTCTGGGCTCAGCATCCAAGGAGCTGCAGGGCTCCAGCAACTCCACCAGGCTTTCATCTCCCTGCAGGCTGGGCTGAGAATCCAGGGCTCTTTGATCCTGCCTTGTTCCAGCACGTGCAGCTCTCCAGTGCCTCAGCCCCCAGAGATGCCCAAAGCCCCACAAGTGACCCAGGAGAAGGGACAGATCAGAGCCTGGCAGGGTGCTGGGGGGTAAGGGACAGGTTTGCCCCCTGAGCAAACCGTGCTGCTTTCCTTTGGGGTACTGATGGTTGAGGGGATGGGGATGCAGGGAAGATCATGGGCTGCACAGCGCTGGGTTATGCTCTCCTTCCAGCACTTCATCTTCCCCCTCAGCCAAGCCAAAGTCAAAACTCCTCTGCTAAGTGCAGCTCTGTATCAGGACACAGCTGTGCTGTCAACAAGCCTTTTACTGAGCTTAACAGAGGGGGAAAAAACCACCCAACAACACTCTCTGGTGATCTTACACCATCCTGCTCCCCCTGGCAGCTTCCCATCAGCTCAGGAAGTACCAGGAGCAAAAGCAGAGCATTTAAGGTGATTTCCTCATGTTCTACACGTTGTCTCCTGCCTGCCACCCTTGTAGCAGCCCAGGGTATTTACTCCCACGTGATGCTCCACAACATTAACTTCTGTTTAGCAGTGGCAGATGTTGCTTCTGCAGTGGTACAAGTGGATACTTCTGCCTGCACGTGACTGATGGATTTGGAGTCAAAGTCACCCAGGGCATAAAGAGGCTCTAAATCATCACAGAAAAGTTCAATACGTCTCATTCAGATTACAGCTAAAAGCCATTAATCTACAATGTTACCATGGAAACTGGATTAAGTCACTGGACTTTTTTTAGCTCTGCTGCTGTTCCCGTTTCAGCTGCTGGCCCAGGCAAGGGCCCTTCGCTGCCACAGCATCACAACGTCCCACGAGGGACAAAAAGCAGGAGCTGAAGCAACAGGTGCCATCAAATCCCATCTCTGGGAGTTCTTTACAAAGAGAACGGCAGAACCCTGGCACGGGGTGCCCAGAGAAGCTGTGGATGCCCCTGGATCCCTGGAAGTGTCCAAGGCCAGGTTGGACAGGGCTTGGAGCAGCCTGGGATAGTGGGAGGTGTCCCTGCCCATGGCAGAGGTGGGACTGGAAGGGATTAAAGGTTCCTTCCAACCCAAACCATTCTGGGAGATTCTGTGAAATTGCCATCTGAAAATGCAGAAAACTTTGTGCAGAGAGAGGGTTGGCTTGGGTGCCAGAGATCTCACTCTGCAGCCACCCATCCTCATCCTTGGGGACAGCTGGGGCACCGAGGGGAACCCGGCAGCGATGCTCAGAAGGCAGAACTTCTGTATCCAAGTCTTTTAGCAGAAGCAACAAATACACTTTTATACAGAAACAGATTCATTTAGCACCAGAGCCCCTCACTCCAAGCACTTCCAGCAAAGAGCTGCTGCTTTCCCATCCCTGCAGTGTCTAAGGCCAGGCTGGACAGGGCTTGGAGCACCCTGGGGCAGTGGAAGGTGTCCCTGCCCATGGCAGGGGGTGGAATGGGAAGAGCTTTAAGCTCCCTATCCAACCCAAACCACTCTGGGATTCTGTGAAACCTCAGAAACTCCACAAACACCAACAACCTGGCGAGGCTGAACAAAGCCAGGGGATTTGGGGCTGGCAACCCCCTGAAGTGACCCCGGGGCACTCGTGTGACCTCCCCTCCCTCCCTGCACAGGGCTCGGGGTCCCTTTGTGCGCCGGGGGCTCGGGGTCGGCCACCGCCGGCGAGGGGACAAAGAGGGGCCGGGACACGCCAGTGTCAGGCCCTCATTGTCCCCCAGCCCCAGCAGGGCTACAGCTGGCCACGGGTCACAGGCACGGGGATCCCAGGAATGCCTTATCCCGGGGAGGCGCGTGCGGGGCCGGCCCGGGGAGCAGATGGCCACGGCTCTGAATGCTGCGGCGAGGGCCGGGCCAGCATCTGCAGCCTGTGCCGCTTGCTCTGCCCAGAATGAGGCAGCAGCCACCTCTCCCCCCTGCCATCTGCTGCAGCCAGACAGAGCTTTGTTCTCCCCCAGAATATATTGCTAATTAAAGCGAGGATCGGGAGCGCACCATCGGGGCGAGCCCGCGCCCCGGTGCTGATGGCTCTTCCCAGATCCACACAGCAGCTCCCTGTGCTGAGCAGCCCGAGCAGAGAGCCCAAAAAAGCTGTCAAATCCCCACTGCCAGGTGCTTGCAGCTCCAAAGCACCAGCAACACACTTTTTCTGGGAGCAGGCACTATCCTGAGCTGTTATTCACAAATCCTGCCTTTCCAGGACAGTCCCACTCACATCCAGGATCCAAAAGCAGGAATTTCAACCTGAGCCTCCCAGAATGTTTGGCTCCAATGCCAGGCCATGCTGGCAACAATTCTGTGCAGAAGCAAACACGCAGAGCATGGCAGCAAGTGGCTCCAGAAGGCACTGAAGGGACAGAACTGGGATGGGCCAGCAGATTCTAAAGCCTCAAAGCCAGATTGGAAAGGGCTTGGAGCAACCTGGACGAGTGGAAACTGTCCCTGGTCATGGTAGGAGGTTGGAATGAGATGGGCTTTAGAGTCCTTTTCAACCCAAACCACTCTGGGATTCCTGCAAGTAGGAGGGACCTCTCCCAGAGCAGAGCCAGCAGCTGGGGAAGGGGAGGGGATGGATGCTCCACAGTGAGGTCTGGAAGTCAGCACAGCCAGCATCCATAGGGACAAGCTCCTGCAGGTCAGAAAGACCCTCAGGATCCCACCAGCAGGGTCAACACCAAATCCAGACCCAGCTGCTCATTACTTTATCCAACAGCACCTGAAAAAAGCCCTGGGGATGGCAGTCAGGGAGCCTCCCTGGGCAGCTGATCCCAGAGCAGCCTTCCAGCCTTTCCCCCTCGTGTTTACCAGGGGAGGAAACCTCTGAGACAGAGCCTGAGCCCTTTTAATTGGCACTGCTTGGGAGCAAGCACCAATTAAGCCACGCTGCCCCAGTTCTCAGGCCAGGGCTGGCCCGGGCTGGGGGCAGGCTGGCAGAACACCAGCAGCAGCAGAATGTTTGTACACACAACAGGAGAGAACTGGGCCAAATCCCAAGGAATCCGTGCACCAGGAGCCTCCAACACTCCTCTGGGACCCCTCAACACCTCCCAGCAGGTCCTTTCCATGCATACCAAGAGGATCTGCTTGGGAGACTGAGACAGCAATGCTGATAAAGTCGGGATTTCACAAGTTCTGCCTGTTTTTTGCTCCAGTTGCAAAGGAATTCACCAGCCCAAAAGGTGCAACAAGCATTCCCAGCAGGAGACTGATCCAGCACAGTGGGGTTACACACCAGCTGGGTTAATTAACTGACCTTGTTAATAGACTACCCTCTTACACCTCCGTGACAGCTAAAGCCAAGGGGTGAGATTAGAGCAGCCTCTTCCACCAAGGACATCACCACCCTGGGGAGTGTGGGCGGGCTCACATCGATTCCAAGGTCAAGGCAGCCCATGTGGCCAACACCAGGAGATGGATGAGCATCCCTGTGGAGGTGAGCAAAGGTCACCAGGAGCAGGGAGAAGCAGCTGGGTGTGGTGGAAAAGCTTTTCTTTGAGGTGTTGGTGGTTTGGGTGTTTTTTATCAGGTTTCAGCTCAGCTGCATAGGAATAACACTGAAACCATGGAGACTGGAAACTCCTTCCTTGCTCTCTCACACAGGGCTGGGTGTCCCCTTACAAGAGTGGCTGCAGAGGCTCCCAATTCCAAGTGGAGCCACAAGACAGAGGAGGGAGAAAGCAGCAGTGCTTCTCCTTCCCAGTGGAAAAACTCCCACCACATGCTCCTGAATCAACAATAGCTGGCACAGCAGGGCAGGCTGGAAGCAGCCCAGCCCAGGGAAATGCCACTGTGGCTGTGCTCTGACACAGCACCAACTCCAACCACTCGGCTCCTGTGGCCTTCCCAAGAGGAGATTCTGGGATCGAAAGCACCGGCACCAAGAGAGCCACAAATCTGGAGCACAAAACCAGGAATGTGGATTTTCTGAGAAATTAAGACGCCACTGTCCCAGAGCAGCTGCTGACTGTGAGGCTCTGCTGCCCACCACCCCTTTTCCCCATCCCCTCTGCCGGAGCCACGGCCGGATTTTGGCAGCTGCACTAATGGATGTGGACGTGCTCCGTCTGCTCCCAGCCCACACCTCGTTAGCCACGGAGGCAGAGGCTCAGCCCTTGCTTAATTGCTGGCCCACACTCCAGCCAGGAGCCAGCAGAGCCAGCAGCACATCACCCCCAGCTCCATCCCCACTTCCCACGGAGCAAGGGAGGCCTTGCCTGGCACAGCTGATCCCGAGGGACGGGCGAGGAGAGCAGCCAGGGAAGGCACTGGGACATCCCAATCCCTTTGGATGTGGGGAGCAGCCACGCCTAGCAGTGCCAAAGCCACCCCCAGACCCATCCCTCCCTGCTCACCTCCTGGCTGGCAGCAATGTGTGCAGGATGTGCCTCCTCGCTCAGCGGCTCGATGACCGTCACCTCGGCAAAGTCCTCCACTGCCTCCTGGAACTCGGGCAGGGAACGGCGCCCGTAGCGTTTGCCACCTTTGATGTACTTGGGCTGTGCTTCTGGGCAGGAATCTGGGGGATCCAAGCACAAAATACATCAGGAATGTGATTCCTGAGCTATCTCGGGGCTGGTGTGGCCGGCGGAATTTTGAGCGCCCAACCGCCGCCACCATTCCCGATGGCGGCTCCACGCCTGGATCATCACTGCCCTCAGCCTGGCTTTGGGGCTGATGGGTAGAACTGGGGCTGCTCCCTGCCAAAAAAAAGCTGTCACTAAGTGGAATCTTCCTCTTCCTCCCCCTTCCCCAATTCCCAGATCAAGTTAACGGGATGGGAGGCGGAAAATCCCCTCAACCTTTCCAAGAGCCTCGGATGGAAAGTCCATTAGGCCTCTCCTCCTTGCACTAATCACCATTAGCAGCACCAGGCAGGTTTAATTAGGGACAGAGTTGCACTGAGGCAGCTCAGGTCTCCAGATCCCACAGACACCTGGGCGGCCGCCGCTGCTTTCCGTGGGTTTGAATTTCAGCTCCATTAAAAATTCCCAAACAACCGAGCAAGCGGAAAAAAACGGGGCAAGTTTGGAGCCTCTCGGGGGGCCGACAGGAGCAGCTGATCCAGGCCACGGTGGGGCAGGTCCCAGCCTGTGCTGAGCAGCCAAAGCCAACTGCAAGATCTAAATAACCCTTTGGAGTCATCATCTAATTACAGGGGCTCCACATTCCCCAGCTCCAGCTTCCCCCAGCAAGCTCCTGCCTTTGGGGACTGAATTATCCGGGAGCACTCGCAGGCGAGGATCAAAACACAAAATAAATAAGCACGTTTTGGGCTGTTTTCAGTGAGAATCCTCCGCCGTCTGGAGCAGGGGGCAAATTAAACGCAGGACCAAATTAACCAGGGATTCAATTAGGGGAAGGCTCCGTGCCACGCTTTGTTTCAGTGTTTGCTAACCTGACTGCCAAAACCCCCCCAGGACTCCAGCATCTTTTATTTTCCGCCACTCGCAGTGGCAAGAGCAGCAGCTTTTGAAAATTTTATTTGCAGAGGGCTCTGATATAAAAGAAAAGCAAGAGTGCAATACTAATAAGGCCCAGGGAAGCTGTTCCACCCCTGACAAAGGATACACGGGAAGCAGTGGGTCTCCAAACCCCCCTACCCAAATGCCTCCTCGGATAATATTCCTTTAGATATGGAAGAAAAGGCTCCAAGCTTGTTAGAGAGAGGGAAAAAAAAATTATTCCACAACTTAGCTATGCAATGAATTATAAAATACACAGGCTGAGGAGTGCTTTGATTCCTGCAGCCCCACACTGCATCCAGCCACGGTGCAGCTCCAGGGAACAAACCCGGCTCCTGTGTTTGAACAAGGCCATTTTAACAAGATTTGCTGCAGCTGGGACTCAGCACATGAAAGTTGGGCGATGGAGTGCACCGATAGAAAAATCAGGAGGAGCCAGGCTGATTAAGGAAGAGCCCCAGAACAAAAGCAAACCTTATCACTCCTATTAAAGCCCGCCCGGTGGTGAACAATCTCCATCCAGCAGCTCTCTCTGAAATGCTAATATTTGTGGCTACTCATTCAGCCAGTTATTTTCTCCCTCCCGCACAAGAGAGGGCTGGGGGGCTTTGTTTTTCTTCAGCAATCATTTTTATTATTCCTAAGACAGAGCTGTACCTCCATCTGTCTTTGGAGAGATGGAGGAAGGGGAAGAAGCTGGAATTTAGCACCGGTGAAGCTGCACTGAATTTGCTTCTGGATTTCCCAAAGAATCCTGTTTCCAACCTTGCCACACTGACTGTGTTTACCCACTGCTGCAGCTGGAAATCCAGTGGTCTGGGGGAAGGTGCTCCTGCTCATGGCAGGGGGTTGGAATGGGATGGTTTTCCAAGTCCCTTCCAACCCAAACTGCTCTGTGACTCTGAAACACGAGAGCCATCCCACTGTGCCCCCTGCAAGCACAGGGGTGGGAACTGGAGCATCTCCCCACTTCTGTGTTTAAAGCATTTGCAGGCTGGCAGCTGATTTCTCTCTTCTCTTTGCTCTGAGCACCACGGGTGAGCTTGTTTGCCTTTTGTAATTAAAAAACTGTGAAGCTCGAGAGCATCCCCGGGAGGGAAAGGTGACCCTTCACAGCATGAGGAGAACAAAGTTTGCTCCAGCTTCCAACCCAGCTGTGCCTGAGCCCAGCTGCTGGGGGGATCCCAGCTCAGGCCCCCTGAAATCCCATTTCAGAGCCGGGGTGCTTTTGTTAACACTGGGTTACAGCTCTCCCCTTACCCCATCCCTGGATGCACAAATCCCTCTCCTTTCCAGCACCATCCCCTCTCAGCCAGTGGACACAGATACCTCCCTCCCACACCTCTAATCTTCTCCATCTCCTGCTTTCCCAACCCCCCCTCCCTCCCCAGTACGGCCCCTTAATGTTCCCAATATTATTAATTCCCAATATTTAGGGAATGCTGAGCACACACAAAAGCAAAAAGCAGCCATCCATGCCTCCTGAATGCAGGAAATTCCCTGAGGAGCTGAAGAGGTTCTCATTCCCAGCCAAAACTGAGGAGGAAGGGTTAGAGAATCTTTAAGGTTGGAAAAGGTCTCCGATGTCATCCAGTCCAACCTGAGATGGAAAGGGCTGCTCAACCCACAGAGGCACAGGAGGAGCACGAAGGAGAGGTCAAAAATCAAGCCTTTCACTGAAGCAGATGCCCATGAGACAGCCCTGTGTGCCATTCATCCCCAAAAATGCCAAATATCCCCCTGAAGAGAGGAGGGGATGCTCTGGTCCCCACTCCTCCCCCCACGAGCAAGGTGGGATGCTGCTGCTCCCACCCTCACCATTGTGTGGCTGACAAATCCCCAAGAAAGGGGAAAAAAAAGAGAAAAATAAAAGCAGGGTTGAGCCCTCCCTGCTTCCTACAGCCCTTGGCAAAGCGTGGGCTTAGTAAAACACACTCCAGAGCTGGTGCCTAATTAGACACTGGGGTCTGATCTGCCCCCCTGAACTGGCCCCAGGCTGGGGGCAAGAGGAGGAGGCTGAGAGAAGAAGCACTCTGCCCTTCCTGCCCACTGCCCAGAGGGTTGGTGGCCCTCAAAGTGCCCCCTGAACCGAGAGAAGCCCCCCTAAGCCTGCATTTCACGAGACCTCCCTGATTTAAGTGCCGTGGACAGAAACCATCAATTCCCTCCCTCGCTCCCCCCGCCCGTCCTGGCGGTGAAACCTCTCCGTGGCTGCAGATTTGCACTTGATTTTCTGCCTTTCTGTGCCACAGAAGTCATTTCAAAATCCTGCTCTGCCCTTCCCATCAAAGCCCTGCAGCGCAGACAAAAGGGGGTTTAGAGCAGGGAGACCCTCATCCCTCAATCCCGGCGTTTGGAGGGGAAATTAATTTCTCTGCTGCTTAAGGTTTGGAAGGGAGGGACGTTCCAAGTGCTGGGCAAAGCACATGGCAGCCAGGATCTGCTAAATCCTAATCCCCTGAGGCACCAGGTATGTCTGAACTCCTCCAAGTCCCCATTTCATAACTCAGGCTCAGCAGTGGAGGGAGAGAGGAGTCGTGGCAGGGTCACCACAATCCCAAATCAACGGGTTTTGACCCAAAAACACTCTGTGGCATCAACCACCCCAGTCTGGGCTGTGACTCTGGTTCTACCCCCGTGTTGGAGCCACCTGAACAACCTTTCCCCCCTGGATCATCCCCACCAGCCCCTGATTTTAGAGAGCAGTTCTGTTGCCTCCAGAAGGAGAAGGAAAAATCCCAAAGCCCCTCGTGACCGTAGGGATGATGGCATCAAACTGCTCTTTAATTTCTCCTGGGTGTTCCTGTAATCCTGCACTCCACCCCGATAATCCCTCCCCAGCCCAGCTTCCATGCACTTTTATTTGCTAGAATGGGGAGGAAAAGAGCCTGATTTTTTTTTTTTCCCTAATCACCCACACAACTGATTTTTTTTTTTCCCCTTCCTTTCCCCATTCTTAAATCTATTTTATTGCCCCCAAGCCCGGTCCCACGGGTCTCAAGAGCTAAAATAATGATTATTTTCAACCACATTCAAGCCTTTTTTCTGCTTTTCCTGGAATCTCCCCAGCCCTCTTCCCAGCAGAGCCAGGCTTTGCCCAGCCAGCTGATGCTCTGGCTCCCAGCTGGGTCTGTGTCCCCACACTGACACCCTCGAGGGGACAGAGCTGATTCCAGCAGCTCTGGAGCTCTGCCTGCCTTGTTTCCCAGGGCTGCTTCCCAGGCAGAGCTCCTGCAGCACCATCCTCCCTGCCAGCCTTCCCTTTGCAAAGGCAACTCAGCCTCTTTGCCAAGGAAAAAAAAAAATATAAAAAAATAAATGTATCAGCTGCTCTCTGCAAGCCTGAGTGCTTCTCCCACCTGCAGCTTCCTCCCGAAATGAGGAAACCCCCTCGGCTGCTTCTGCAGGAACTGCAGCACTTTTGGTTCCTTGTCCCCAGCCCTGGCTCCTGCTGTGACCCCAGAGCCCTGTCACAGAAATTTGGGTGGGAGGGACCTTGAGAATCATCCTCTGCCATGGCAGGGACCTTCCACTATCCCAGGGTGCTCCAACCTCCAATGTCCAACCTGGCCTTGGACACTGCCAGGGACCCAGGGGCAGCCACAGCTGCTCTGGGAATTCTTTTCCAGGGCCTCCCCACCCTCCCAGCCAGGAATTCCTTCCCAAAATCCCATCTATCCCTGCCCTCTGGAAGTTCCAAGCCACTTCCCCTTGTCCTGTCACTCCATGTCCTTGTGAGTGATCCCTTCCCCTGGATTTTTTTGGCTCCCTTCAGCTCCTGGGAAGGGCTGCAAGGTGTTCCCAAAGCTTCTCCTCTCCAGCCTGAACAGCCCTAATTCTCTGAGCCTTTCCCCAGAGCAGAGTGTGGGAGTGTCCCCTGTGCCCCCAACAGCTCCACATCCCTCCTGTCACCCCCTTGTGCCAAACCCTCCTCCCTGAGCTGAGAGCATCCACAGGGACAGGGATGTCACACAGACTG
>VYXF01001314.1:48144-62445 GCA_013397295.1 Polioptila caerulea
TCCAGCCTGGCCTTGGACACTTCCAGAGATCCAGGGGCAGCCACAGCTGCTCTGGGAATTCTTTTCCAGGGCCTCCCCCCCCTCCCAGCCAGGAATTCCTTCCCAAAATCCCATCTATCCCTGCCCTCTGGAAGTTCCAAGCCACTTCCCCTTGTCCTGTCACTCCATGTCCTTGTGAGTGATCCCTTCCCCTGGATTTTTTTGGCTCCCTTCAGCTCCTGGGAAGGGCTGCAAGGTGTTCCCAAAGCTTCTCCTCTCCAGCCTGAACAGCCCCAATTCTCTGAGCCTTTCCCCACAGCAGAGGAGCTGCATCCCCCTGTGCCTCCAACAGCTCCACATCCCTCCTGTCACCCCCTTGTGCCAAACCCTCCTCCCTGAGCTGAGAGCATCCACAGGGACAGGGATGTCACACAGACTGGAGCTGCAGCCCCCCAGTGACCTTCCCATCACCCAAATCCCTGGATAAAACCATCACAGCCACTTCCTCCCCCAGCAAACTTCCCAGATGCTGCAAACAGCATTAAAACCTCTGCTTCTCCCCCCCCCCCCCCCCCATCCCCCCCAAATTAAATTTTCATTTCAATGATACGATNCCCCCCAAATTAAATTTTCATTTCAATGATACGATTTAGAGCTCTTAACTCAATTTTTCCCGAGCCTGGGGCAGGCTGGAACACCAGCATTTCCACACTCCCTGACAGTTTGACACCAACAGCACAAAGCAGCTTGTTCTCCACATCTCCAGTTTGATCTAAATTAAAAGAAGCAAAGACTTTGGCGTTAACCAACCTGTCAAAACGCATTAAAAATAAAATGCCTCCCAGGCCTGCTGGCTCTGCCTCCCTACCTGTCCCCCACACCCTTTGATTTCCTGCCATTCCAACCCCAGCTGACAAGAGTGTCCCCAAGGAGGGCTCTCCAGCTTCACTTGTCATTCCCCCTGTGATAACCCCCAAATTTGGCCGTTTCTGGAGGATTTATTTCCATTTCAATCAAGCTGGAGCTCCTCAGCCATATGATACCCCAATAAATGCAGGATGCTGGATTAGTTCTGGCTCGCTGGGGTTGCCTCCTGCTCTGTGCCAGCTCCTTCCCAAGGGGCTGGAAGGGATGCACCCCCCCCTGAGCTGCACTTGGAAATTCCATTAAGGAATGCTGGGTGTAAAAGCTGCCATCAGCCCTCTCCAAGCATTAAAGAGCTTTAGAAATGAGAGGTGGGAAATAAAAATAATCCATCAATCACACCTCTCCAACCCCGTGGTTTTTGCAGCCTATTTAAAGGGGAAAGTTGCAATTTTGCTGGCAGGCTGCTCTCTCCAGAGTGGGATGCTCCAGGAGAAGAAACCTGGAGGATTTCCTCTCCCCCTTTGCTAAGCTGGTTTCTCCTTGGGGGATTTTGCTCCCCTGCTGCTCCAAAGACAGGATTAGGGATTTACATACAGGTGTGACACCAGCTGGAGCTGCAGGGGCTCAGCCCTCCCCACAGCCCCACAGCTCCCAGTGCTCCCAGTCCCTCAGGCACTGGCAGGGCAGGAGGGAAAACATGGAAGCTCAAACCACATTTCCTGCCAAGGAAAGCTTAAAAAGCCACATTTTCAAAGCACACTGAAACAAAGCAAGGAAAAACCAGGACTCTGAGGCCTCACAGCACTGCCCCATCCCTGGAAGTGTCCAAGGCCAGGCTGGAGGGGACTTGGAGCAGCCTGGAACAGTGGAAGGTGTCCCATGGCAGGGAGTGGAACTGGTCCATTCCCACTCAAACCCTCCTGGAATTCTCTGACCAGCCCCAGCCTGGTTTCATTTGTTCAGGAACACCTCTGGAACAGCCTGGGACAAACACAGAGAGGTTTCCTACACCCTGCTCACCTCAGACACAAGGAAGCAGAATGGACTTGAACAACATAAAACCCAACACCAGCCCCAGCTGGGCAAATCCCCCAGCAGCAAATCAGCCACTTGACTGCCTGGCCACAACTCCCTGCTCCTAAAGCACCCCTGGCCACCAGGAGTGGTGTGGGATGGAGAAACCTGAGCCCACCAAAGCCATGAGACACCCTGAGCACGTGGGGCAGCTTCTCTGGGCATTTTAGATGGTGGGAATGGGATAGAAACACCCAATGGCTCTGAAAACTCCTTTGGATGAGGCTCCACAACAGACCTGAACTCACTTTTCTCCCAAGATCAGCCTCTTCTGCTCAGGTGGCAGCACCTAGAAAGCACTTTATCCTCTAAGCTCTGCCCTGAGAGCCACCCACAGCTGCTTTGCCAAGGAAAATGTCCCTCCTGTCACCCCCTGGTTACATTTTAGGTCATTCCAGCATTTACCTGGTTCTTGGAAGTGCTCTTCATTTGACAGGGTTCTGGATAAGATGAGGATAAGTGCTTCTTTAAACTGATCAAAGTGGACCTGTGGGGGGAAAGAAACAAAAAAAAAAAAATGGAAGAAAAGAAGAAATCAGGTGGTGCAAAGAGTTAAATATAAGCAAATAATCCAGAATCACTCAGGTCACCCCCCCTGTGCCAACAGCCTCAGCAAGGGACACCAAGGGACCCTGGAGAAGTGACAGCAAGGGACAGGGAGGCACAGCCAGCACCTCTGAGCACATGGGAAGAGTTATTGCCACCACAGGAGGGCCCAAAGGCACAGATTTCACCCAGTGGTTGGGTTTTTCCATGGAGCAAGAAGCCAAAATGTCATGTCCAAAGGAGCAGGGAGCACCTCCATCCCTTGAGGTGGATCGGCCAGGGTCAGTGGCTCCCACATTCCTGATCAGGGATGAACTCTCCACTGTGGAAATGCTCCACTGCCCTAATGAAGCTTCAAAAAACACTTCCCAATGTGGATGGCAGAAAAATCCCTCCCTTTCCAGGGCAGCCCTGCAGTTCTGTGAGGGTTGAAGCAGGAATACCAGGTCTGGAGTGTGGCTGGGAAAAACAGAGAGATGATTCTGCCACAGTGTCAGAGCCCTGGGCACAGAGAATTTCAGACTTTCTGTGCTGACAGGGACTGATCCTCACAGACACACTGCATTTGACCTGAATTCATGGAAAAAGCTTCCAAATTTGAGTGATAGCACTGAGACTGTGAGTGTGTAGTCAAATAAAAATGTGTTATATCACAGGGTGAAAAATTTAGAATTGAAGGTTTTTCAGATATAGTAATATATATGTAACAAGATAGAAGTTTTAGAGCACAATTTAGTTGTTCCTCTTCACAAGTTTGAGTGATTTTGTGCAATTGGTAAAAAAAATCCTCAGGGCAGAACATGGGTGGTGAGTTATTAGTTTAAAAGTAAAAATGAATTAGTTGGCATCTCATAATTCAGTAATTTAAGCTTTAAAAACCCTTGAAGACAGAACTCTACTCCATTTCTACTGTTAACACACAAAAGCACTGACAGTCAGTGAAGCTTAAATAAGAAACAACAAACACCCAAGCCCCAACCAAAATTCTCTCTCTCCCAATTTTAATCCTAACCCTGAAAAGAAAAACCAAGTAAAACCAACTCATACCACTGAGGGATTTATTTTTTTCCCCTCCTTTTTTTTTTTCCCCCATCTGTGGCTTCCTGGAAAGCCTCAGGAGCAGTCACAAAGAGGCTGCAGCATCGTGCTGGGGAATGTCAGCAATTCCAGCCCTGGGGGACACGTGGGGGACCCAGGGACAGCTGGAGGAGCTATTTGACATGGGTCAGTGGGGAGGCAGAGCTGGCTGCTACCATTTCTTTTGGCTAAATAAATCTTAGGAGAATTTTGAGCAGGGAACAAAAGATTTTGTATTTAAAGAAACGCAGCGAGGCTGCTGTGGCTGGCAGAGGGTGAAGCCAGAGCTGCAGTCAGAGGGAATTTCTGGCTGCTGGGGGAGGCACAAGCAGCAGAGTTCAGGTCTGAAGCTCTCCAGGCTGTTTTTGGGGGTCAAGCAAGCTCAAAAAAAAAAATCCCAACAAGCTCCTTGGTAGGGAGGGGACACGGGTGGGGTGAGCCATGGAGGTACAGGGGAGCACCTCATGCCACAGCTCAGGCAGTGTCAATCAGCCCTGAGGCTTTAAACAATTTTAAACGTGTTTTTAAAACACAATTAAAAAAAATATCTTCAGCAGAGAAGCTCATCAAGAGTGCCTTCATCTGAATACTAATTGCTGCCATCCATTTCCAGGCACTTGCAAAAGGACAGTTTACAGAGATAGGAGAATTTCCCCGATTAAAAGAAAAAAAAAACAAAAAAAACCTTGACATTTAGACTAAATGAGGATGAATAAAAGATGAGGGTGCTCAAATTACAGGTTCCCTCCCCTGGGGATCCTCTCGGGAAGGTTCTGTGACAATGGACAGAGCCAGTCCCTGCTGGGGCTGGCTTTGCATGGGGAAAACAAGCCCCACTTTGCATCCCCCATGCAAACACACGGAATGAAACCGAGTCAAAGCACCTGGGCAGGTGTGCAGCACCACTGACATCACCTGCTCTGCACCAAAAATGAGCCCCAAACCTCGTGTGTGCACCAACGAGGGGGCAGGAGGAAGAGCTGAGCTGCACAAGGACAGATGGCCCCGTGGTCACACTGTGATCTCACCATGGCCACGACATCCAGAGGAGCCTGGGGAAGGTCAGGCTGTGGAGCAGGAGGTGGCCACCCTCTCCTGTGCTGCACAGCAGGATTTCAAATGCAAATCAGCAGCACCGGGCCAGGCACAGGGGGTTCCCCAATGCCCTCCTCACCCTGGAGGTGAAGTCCCAGCTGGCAGAGGGGAGAGATTTTTCCTCAGGATGGGCCAGAGGTTTTCCTAACACCAGATAACCAGCAAAATCAGTCTGTGGTGCACGTTTGACCTTGGAGGTGGCACACAGAGAGTGCCCGGAGAGTTAAACACTGATAAAATTAGAGCTGGGCTCGAGCACAAGCCAGGCAAGGCAGCCGTGGGACAGCAAAGCCACAAAGGCTGCAGAAATCCTCCTGTGAGGGTGGGCAGGCCCTGGCACAGGGTCCCCATCCCTGGAAGTGTCCCAGGCCAAGCTGGATGGGCTTGGAGCAGCCTGGGACAGTGGGAGGTGTCCCTGCCCATGGCAGGGGTAGAACGAGATGGGCTTTAAAGTCCCTTCCAACCCAAACCACTCTGATTCTACAATTCTGTTTTGGCATTGCTAATTTGTGTGTCTGCTCATGGGGGTCCCTCAGCAATTTGGGGCAGGTCCCAAGCAGCCAGGAGGCAATGGGGGGTTTGGAAGGTGATGCCCAATGTGCTGTCACTGCCAGCCAGGATCAGGGACAGCACACACATCCCTGCAAACCACAGCCAGGCCAAGTCCCAGCCAGGAGAATTTTCCCAGAACGAGTCAATCGGAGGCAAACAAGACAAACACAGCGGCAGAGAGGCTCCACCAGCCCAGCCCAGCCCAGCCCAGCCTCCCCAGGGCAATCAGGGACCGCCCAAAGGCCCGGCTCCCCCAGGAATGCCGACGCCTGAGCACAGCCGGCTCCCTCTGAAGCCCGGGCTGATTAGCACTAGAAAGAGCTGTGTGTGTGTGCCAGGGTACCTGCTGCTGTCCCTGCCAGGAGAGCCCTTGGCAGCCCCGGCTCCTTCCAGCTCCCGGCCCCCTGCCCAAAGCTCTGCCCAAAGCTGTCTGCAAACCCAGCAAGGCTGCAGAGGGAAATGTCTGCTGGGGGAGATGGAGAATCAGAGAATATCCTGATCCACAGGGATCACGGAGTCCAGCACAGACACCCCAGCAACCCCACCCTGGGCATCCCTGGGAGTGTCCGAACGCTCCTGGAGCCCTTGGCAATGTCACCATTCCCTGGGCAGGGCCCAGCACCTTTCCCTGATTTCCACCTAAACCTCCCCTGACACAGCTCCAGCCGTTCCTTCAGGCCATAACAAGCCAGCCTTGCAGGAACACCAGGGCAGGGCCCAAACCTCCATGTGGGGCACGGAAAACCCCAGAGTGCTGAGGGGAACGGCGTCACTGCGGCCACAGGGACAGGATGTTCTGCAAGAGGTCACGGAAGGCAGCTGGGAGTGAAACCCCAGCCAGGGTGTCCTTGCTGCAGGCTGGGAATGCAGCGGTGCAGGTGAAACCTGAGCTCCCCGGCCCTGCTCAAGGACAGCGCCAAGGACAGGCCCAGGAGGAGCCCAACGTCACAGAATCCCAGAAGGATTTGGGCTGGGAAAGGACCTTAGAGCTCATCTCATCCCCCCCCTGCCATGGCAGGGACACCTTCCACTGCCCCAGGGCGCGCCAAGGCGGGTCNCTCCAAGGCGTGTCCAAGCTGGCCTTGGACACTTACAGGGATAGGGACTGACTTCCAGGGCTTATCCCCATCCCTGCACACCACCAGGCCCACGAGCACCGTCCCCAAGACACCATCCCCCAGACAATCCTCCAATTAGTTTGCTGCTAATTAAAGGGCCCAGCCAGGCACAGCCTCACCCACCCCCTCACTCCTGCCATCAATGAGGGGTAACATCCATCCCGAGGAACCCCAGGAGCTGCTGCCACCATCGCCTGTGCCCACAACGTGTGAGGAAAACAGACCCACAGGGGTCTGGCTCTGCCACGAGCCAGGGCAGGATTCACAGCCCCACACTCACCCCCAAACCATCAGAGGGGAGCCAGCCCCTCTCTGGATGCCAGCTCAGCTCCCAGTCCCTGCCCAGGGCACGGGGTTGGAACGAGGCCATCTTTAAGGTCCCCTTTCTGACCCAAAGCATTCCAGGATTCCACGACCCTCCGAGCATTCATCCCTGGAGCTGAGCCCCCCGGCACAAAGGCAAACACGTGGCCCCACCGAGTTGTCCCCTGAGCAGACAAAAACCTTCCCCCGCTGGCCCCCTCCCATAAATCCCAGCCCTGGAAGTGCAGGCAAACAAAGGCTGGGACCATCTGCAGCCAGGGGCTGGCAGGGCAGGTGCAACAAGTCTGTGCTCAGGGAGCAACGTGCCTGCTGCTGTTCTCCCGATGGAATCCTAGGAAACCCCAAGGAGCCGAGGGCCATTAAATCTGCTGCTAACGAGCACGAAGCAGGGAGACAAAGATTGTCCCGAGGCTCGTGTGGCAAGTTGGAAGGGAGAAACATCCCCAGAGACAAAGGGGGAATGAAATAAAATGGGATGCCTCGTGCCCTGCAGGGATGGAGCTCCGGGTTGGGATGGGGTGCTCGGGATGCTTTGACAGGGGGGTTTTGGTGCCTTGACCAGCTGTGACAGCCACATCTGCCCTTCCCTTCTCTCTGTGCCACCATCCCAAAGTGGCAAAGTCTGGTGATAGGACAAGGGGAAATGGCTTTAAGCTGAAGGAAAATAGATTTAAATTCAATATTGGGAAAGAATTCTTGGCTGGGAGGGTGGGCAGGCCCTGGCACAGGGTGCCCAGAGAAGCTGGGGCTGCCCCTGGATCCCTGGAAGTGTTCCAGGCCAGGCTGGACAGGGCTTGGAGCAGCCTGGGACAGTGGAAGGTGTCCCTGCCATGGCAGAGGGGTGGGACTGGATGAACTTTAAGGTCCCTTCCAACCCAACCATTCCATGATTCTTTGATAACAGCATCCAAGTGCAAGGTGCCCAAGATGACACAAACTCTCTGGTGCTCCAGAAAATGCCACACTGCAACTCTGAAGGTCAGCAGCCTCTGCCTGGATCCATCCCTGCTCCAGCTCTACTCACTGTCAGCAGAAGAGCTACAGCCCCAGGGCAGGTGAGGAAGAGGAGGAAAAAGGAAAAATTCCTTTGTCTGTTAAAGGAATTATCTGGTTTGTGAATACTGCAGTTTGATCTGGAATTGGAATCGGGATGGCTGCTTGTCTGTTGAGAGCCCTGGCTGCCCTGATCCACATTTTCCTGATTTTAATGAGCAGTGATGGGATTTCAGGGTGATTTCCAGGGAAGGATCTGAGCACGCTGAGCACGGAATGCAGAACACAAGGACATCCACGCTGAACGTGGAGATCCCCCCAAGGGCAAGCAGCTCTGCTCAGTGCCTGACATTTAACTCCATAAAGGTACAACCACAACTGAGAAAAGGCTTTGGGAAGCCACCAACACCAGGTAACGTGGACAGAGGTGGCTCAGACAGTGCCTTCCTGAGCGGGACAATGTTCTTAGAGAAACGTGTGGGACTGCACACGGCCCTGCCAGCCTAACTACAGCTTAAGCCAGCTTAAATCACAGGCTCAGGCCCTGGATTTAGGTCCCTGTCCCAGCCCAAGTGGCTCAGAGCTTGTGCAAGCACCTGGTGAGCAGGTCTGGGGAGGTGGCCCAGGCCAGCAGCACCAGGAACCGGTGCCGGGGGCCAAATGCCAGCACAGAGACAGCCAGGACCTGGCACTTGCTCTGGCCTTGGACACTGGGAAAGCACACCAGGGCACAAAGCTCAGCCTGAAGAGGTGGTTCATGACTTTCAGAGCACCTCCAGCCAGGGCAGACAGAGCAGGTCCCTGTTACCCCCAGTTCTGCCCTTGGAAGTTGCCCTGTGCCCACCCTGCTGCACAGAGCAAACCCCACGAGCCCTGCGGCGCCAGAGCCTCGGGAATGCTGGAGCCACACAAATCACAGACATCAGTCTCTTCCCAAGACCATTCCACACATGCAGGTTCCCCAGCCCCCTCCATCTCCCCAGATCCTTACCCTGCCTAGGAGGTTTCCTTGGAGGAGGGTCTGCTGCAGTGCCGGGGCCACCTCCTCCAGGTGCAGCATGTGGCAGAGGTCAGTGAGCTCCTCCTGGCCCAGGGACCCCGTGCCTGTGCTGTCAAAGCTGTCAAAGAGCTCCTTGAGGCGAGCTTCATACTGGTCCTGCTCAGCTTCATCCATCCCATAGCCTGCCACGCTCACCTGCAGGAAGAGACGGGGCAGGTGAGCACCGGTGCCAGGGCACAGCAACAAACCCCAAGGGCTGGCACAGGAGCTGCCCACCAGGCTGTTGTTTGGGGCTGTGTTCAGCCCCATCAAGGGCTCCACCACTGCTCCAGCCTCTCCCATCCCACTGGAGAAGAGGTCACAGAGCTCTGTGAGGAGGGGGGAAAGCCTGCAGAGCCAAACCCTCGGGAGGGGACAGCCCAGGTGGCTGGGCCAGCCCCCCTTGGCACGTCCCTGTCCCTACGTGCCACCTCAGGCTGACTCCAGGAGAGGCTCCTTTGGCTCAGCTGCAAGGGAAAATTGTTCCCTTGAGCCCCACTGATCCCCAGGTGTTGCAGGTGACGCTTTGGTGAGGAGATAAAACAACCCAGCAACAGCTCAGCAGCTGCAGGGAGCAAAGAGTGGGGGTCTGCCTGAGGAGGGGAGGGCAGGAGACCCCAGCCCAAACCCTTCAGGGTGCCCACCCCCTCCAGGAGCACAACACACCCCCCTGCACCAACGCTGGGAGTGTGGAATGCCCTAGGTTGGGAAAAAACTCCAAGATCAAGCCCAGCTGCCAAGCACTCCCTGCTGCTCTCCCTCAGGTATTTCAGGTCTGGCTGAAGGCAGAGCAGGGTTTGACAGGCAGCAAACCCAGAGCAGAGCTGACCCCAGCGTGGGGACAGCCAAAATCTATCAGGTGTCCCACACCAGACCCAATTTGCCTCAGGTCTTCATCTTCCCTCAATTCAAGTTTTCACCCCTGTCACCCATTGCTAGCAGAGGATCACAGCCCCAGGAGCTGTCCTGGCAGGGGAGTAGAGGGAAATTTCCCATCTGAAATGAAGGATTTGGCTGGATCTGTTTGTTCAGCCTGGCCCAGGGCTCCTGGCTGGCTTTGGGTGGCAGCAGTGTCACCCAGTGCCACCACACAGCCCCGGTGGGGATGTGCCACCACCCTGGAGGCACAACTGGCACTGTCACCATCCTTGGGTGACAACTGGGCACCCCAGGATGCTTGGCCAGCCTCATCCGTGCCCCCACACCAGCCAGCCATGGGAATTCTGTTTCTGTGACTGCTGCAGGTTGTGTCAGCCACATTTCCCAAACAGGGGGTTCTACCCAACCCCTCCTCCGCATCCAGCCCTGCCATGGAGCAGCCCCCTCTGCTCCTCACAGGGTTCCTGTGTCACCTGCAGCTCTCCTGGACACCCCAGAAGAAGCAGAGCTGCTCCAGTTGCAGCCCAACTCCACTGCCCTGCCCAGCACAGCCAGGAATCCTCCAGGGCTGGCACAGCAGCAGCCATGTCCTTGATTTCACTGGCTGCAGGAGCAGATGCCAAGGCTGAGCAGCCTCTGGATCCCACATCTGCTGAGGGACGCAGGGCTGGTGCCAGGCAGCACACAGGGACAGGGACAGCCCAGCCAGGCCGTCCTTCCTCCTGCACTGCCACGGACAGGGATGACCATGGACACAATCCCTCCACCTGAGCCTCACACCCTCTCTGTCCCATTTTTTCCCCCCAAATCCCTCTTGAGCCGATTTCTCCCGGCGCCCAAGCGCTGTGGGGAGGAGGGAGGGCACAGACACATCCGACCTGGGGCACAGAGGAGGAGGCAGCAGCCAAAACCTCAGGTGCCTGCCAGCAGGAGGAAGGCAACAAACTTGTTTCCATTCCCACACCAGCAGCCCCATTTCCCACCTGCACCCACAGGACTCGACAGTGGCTGGATCCTGGTGTCAGGGAGCCCTGCCTGCACATTCCAGCAGCCCCAAAACTCACAGCCAAGCCTCCAGCAAAGATGACTCCAACCCACAGAGCTTCCCAAGCATTTCTGAACCTCTTATCTTCAGGGTCAGCCGCCTCCTGCCCCCCCAGAGATGTCTCCAGCACCTGACCCTGCTGCTACACTGCCAGAACCAGTTCACCCAGTAAGTGCAGAGAGCTAAATGCCACCTCCCAGTACATCCCCGAGCATCCCTGCTGCTGGAGAACCGGGATCACCCCCTCAGTGCCACAACAGCAGAGAGCCTAAAAACTCACCCCAGCATTGGGGACCTCATAAAACCAGCAGGAAAAACACAATCCCCAAAGGAAAAGAGCATCAGGTGCACGAGCTACACCTGACCGACAGCCCAGGTGAGTTCGGTGACAGCCTCACACATCCCCACGCCAAGGCACACACAGCCAGCCCTGCAGAGCCTGGGGAAGGGATTTCCTGCTTCCCAGCATGGGAAGCCCCAGGAATCAGTGGCAGAGGGCCGAGGCTGGCTGCCTACCTGCAGGCAGGAGCCGCCAGCAGCCCGGCCATCCCGCAATCCTGCACAACCTCCATCTTAGGCGGGCGGCTCCGGCACGCAGCCGGCTGCGCAAGGTGACCCAAGATGCTCCTCCCGCCTCAATTATTCACCAGCCTTTCCACGGGGTGGGGGAAAAAAACCACCCGAGCCTCCTACCTGAGGAGCTGGCGAGGCCGCCTGGCATCACCCAGCAGTCAAAATAATCAGGTCAGCAGCATCAGAGCCCCGGCGTGCAGAGCCACCCTCCAGCGCCCGTGACGGGGAAGGGGGGACACAGCAGAGGCACACAAAGCCCGAATTAAAGGCCAGCCTTTCATCCCTGCTCCAGATGGGCCAGCAGCTGAGATGCAGGAGGGCGGCCGGGATAATAGGGGCAGGCGGGCAGCAGCTGAGCGGGGGCGAGCAGGAGAGGGGCCGGTCCCTGCGCAGGGCATCACTTTGTTCAGATTTATTGCTGGCCGTCTGTGTCGTTTCGAGCTGCCCCAGAGTGACCAGCTTGAACAGACAGCGCTGAAAAGTGCAGATTTAGGAGAGGCACCGCCACATTATTCCTTGTTTCTGTTCTCCTTCTTAGCAGCCCGGGGAAGCCAGAGCGCTCCGGGATGATGAGAAGAGGAAGTTTTCACCGGCATCTCTTTCCTGCCTTTAAATCCACCCCCCTCCTGAGAGCCAGATAACCTTCACGGCACACAATGGAGGGACCTGATAGGACTAAATTCTCAGCTAAATTTAACTCAAACAATATAGGCTTAAGCAGTAATTACCGCTCCGCATATTAAGTGCCTGGAATCGATATCAACTTTAGCCTGGAGCTAATGAGGACACAGATTACCTGGTCGATCAACGGCATCAGCAAGGAAAAACACCACAATTAGCACAATTACCTCTTTTTGAGGGGTGTGGGGGGGTTTTGTAAACAGTATGAATTCTAGAATCCCCGAATTACTTGAGCTGGAAGGGACCTTAAAGGTCCAACCCCCAGCCATGGGCAGGGACACCTTCCCCTCGACCAATATAGAATCACATTTGGTGCTGCACAAGAGGGAGATTTTGGGGATGCTCTGCCCGGATGCCCCCCTAGGCTGCATCACTAACCAGGGCTATGTGCTTTTATCCAAACCTGCCCTCCACTGAAGTCATCGTCTCCAAGGGACAGCGAGGAAAAAACATTTTTGCTGCTATTCTCGACTCAAATGAGGGCCTGGTAATTAGCAGTAATTAGCCAGCGGGGCAGCATCCCGCGGCCACCTCCAAAACACAAGCACCTTTTCCATGGGTAAAGAAACCATGGGATGTCACTGCTCCGGAGTGTCCCCCCTGTGCTGGAGAGCACAGCCACACTCGGGCACTTTAATGCAACTTTCCCTTCCCAACGGCACTTGTGATGTGAACACAGCAGGCAAAACCCACCAGGACCCCAGATTTTAATGCTGGGGTTTAGATGAGATGCCCAGCAGCCACCAAAACCAGACTACGGAGCCCTGGCTGGAAAGCCCGAGCTGAGGTTGTCTCACACTCATTATCTCCTTCCCCTAATGAACCATCTCATCCATCACAGCAGCTCTGCTGAATCACAGAATTCCCTGAGCCGAAAGGGACCCACAGGGGTCACTGATCCAGCTCCTGGCCTTGCACAGACACCCCAACAATCCCACCCCGGGCACCCCTGGAGCGGTGTCCCAATGCTCCTGGAGAGCTCCGGCAGCTTCGGGAATGTCACCATTCCCTAGGGAGCCCCAGCACCTTCTGGGGGAAGGACATTCCCCTGAAATCCAACCTAAAACCCCAACAACACAGCTCCAGCCATTCCTGGGTCCTGTCCCTGGTCACCAGAGAGAAGAGCTCGGTGCCCTGTCCCTGTGTCCAGCCCAAATCTTTGCACTGTGTCGGGGCGATTTCCAGCTCAGCCCACCCTGCACACCCCGTCCCCTCTTGGAGCAGCAGCCCCACGAAGGGCCACGCCGAGAAACCAAAGGGAAAAACAAACCCCAAAAGGACAAGGAAGCACCTAAATGTCACTAAATCACTTGACAGCACGCCCAGCTCTTCAGGGGTCACCACCAGAGTCAGCCTTACAGCTGGCGGTTCCTCCTCCCCATTGACCACGCTCGTAATTCCCCCTTTGCACCTCAATGCCACCTCTCCCCGCGCACCCCAAAATCACCTCCAGCCCCTCCGAAGTTGGCAGAGAGCAGCGGTTCTGTTAACCAAGCTCCACTCCAGATTAGCAAAGCAACGATGGCGTATAAAAGCACTATAAATTTATGTAAAGAGCTTCAAAAGCAGCGCAGCGGTTTGAATATTCACGCCAGCCCGGTATTTGCATTGTAATAGGGCTTTTCACTCGCAGCCTTCCCTCCGTAAGGAAAAACAAAGCGCCCATCTGGTTTGATTTTGCAAATCGGGCTGGAGTCGCTCTGCAGTAACTCGGGGAGCCCCGGGTTCCATAAAGCCCAAGGTGGAGGCACAAAGCTGATTATTTCAGAGGTAAACAAAGCGAGCCGGTAATTTATCCAGCGCCGCCTCGCGCGCCGGGAAATGAGGGATTCGGCAATTCCCGCGGAGCCCAGACCTCCGAGAAACCCGGGCCGTGCTGAATCACGGCGAGGACGCGGCCAGCGCCTTCCCCCAGCCCCGCTTTGGGGAGGTACACACGGGGAAGATGAGCAGGATACACCCAAACTGTCACCCATCCACCCAGCCAGCAAAATCCCAGCACCGGAACCTCCCAGGCTGTGCATTTTGGCTTTCCTGGCTCACAGCTCCATCCCTACAGGGATGCTCCAAGGGAGACGGGCCCACGGTTGGTGACCAGACAGCAGATGCTGTCTGCCGCCCTGGTGACAGCGAGAGCTTCGCCGACGACAAAACAACTGCTGTTATCAATTCCTCCAGTCACAGCCGGCTGCTTCCAGGGCTCAGCCTGGGGAGAGCGGTCCAGAACCCGCTCCCAGCGTTTGGAGCATCTCTCCGGGAACAGGGACGGGGTGCCCTTGGCAGGAGGGCGAGCGGCACCCGGTACCTGCCACCCCGCGGGACCACTGCCACCAGCGTGGGGGCTTTGGCGTGGCACCCACTCACAGACACCCCTGAAACCGCCACCGCACCCTCTGGCTACGATTCCCTATCCCCACCACCCCCTTCCTCCAGCATCCCCCCACTTCCAGCATCCCCCT
>VYXF01001314.1:87098-123524 GCA_013397295.1 Polioptila caerulea
CCGGGCTCCTCCCCGCTGCCTCCTGCACCGTGACTGCCCGCAGCGCCCTGCCCTGCCCGCAGGACCCTGCCCTGCCCTGCCTCCGGTTCCTCCCAAGGGCAAAAATATCCGATATGAGCTTCCAGCGCAACACTTTCTCCTCCCCCTCCTCCTCATACTCCTCCTCCTCCTCCGGCCATGGCCCCGCTGGCTTTCCAGGCTGTTTTCCCTGTCCTGGGCTCATTCCCAGCAGGGTGGGCAGCAAGGCAAGGAAATGGGGTTCTGCTGCTCTGCCCCGCTCAGGAGAGACCGTAACCTGCAGTGCTGCATCGAGCCCTGGGGCTCAGCAGCAGAAGGATGTGGAACTCTGGAGTGAGTCAGGAGGAGGCCGTGGAGATGCTCCAAGGACTGGAGCCCCTCTGCTCTGGAGCCAAGGCTGAGGGTGTTCACCTGGTGGAGAGAAGGCTCCAGGGAGACCTTAGAGCCTCTTCCAGAGTCTAAAGGGGCTCCAGGAGAGCTGGAGAGGGACTTTGGACAAAGACCTGGAGTGACAGGATGGGGAAATGGCTTCCCTGTGCCACAGGGCAGGGTTAGATTAGATTAGATCCATGCACAGGCTTCCATCCAGAGAGTAACAGAATCACAGAATCATGGAATGATTTGGGTTGGAAAGGATCTTAAAGATCATCCAGTTCCACCCTCTGCCACGGGCAGGGACATCTTCCACTATCCCAGGTTGTTCCAAGCCCTGTCCAGCCTGGCCTTGGACACTTCCAGGAATGGGGCAGGTACAGGGCAACCTGTGCCAGGGCCTCATCACCCTCACAGGGAGGATTTTTTTCCCAATACCTCATCTAAATCTCCCCTCTGTCAGTGTAAAACCATTCCCCCTTGTCCCATTGCCACAGATGCTCTGGCCCTGGGCTGTTCCCTGTGCTGTACATGACTTCCAGGCTGGTTTTACATGCTGCAGGGAAGATGCAGTTTCCTGTATCTCCGGAGTTCTGGGCACATTCCCACTCTGGAAGGAACAAGCATTCTTCTGAGATGCACTTCATGCATTAGCATTTTCTTCTTTAGCCCTGGACTCGAGCCCGTGATGAGCTCAGAGGCTGCACATTGAAAACCTCTCCTGAGTCACTCTGGGAAAACAGAGCAGGCACTGATATCCCAGCAGCGAGTCCTTCTCACGGCCCTGGGAGAACTGTCCATGCTGTTCCCTTGGAAATGGCTCCCCCTCCACTGATCCCTTTGCACTTTGCCTCTATTTCATCTCCCTGGGGAGATGGTGCTCTGTATCCAGCCTTGGTCATTCCTCCCTCCTTCCAGGGATCCAGGGGCAGCCACGGCTTCTCTGGGCAACCTGTGCCAGGGCCTCCCCACGCTCCCAGCCAAGAATTCCTTCTTCAAGTGGCTTCCATGGCCCCCTCCAGGGCCTCCCCACGCTCCCAGCCGAGAATTCCTTCTTCAAGTGGCTTCCATGGCCCCCTCCCTCCCACTGACTGAGTTCTGTCGGTTCTCTGCTGCTGTCTCTGGACAAGGACAGTGAGGGATGTGCACCAGGGGGGATGAGATGGCAAGTGAAGCACAGAGATGCTCTGGAAGCTCTGCCCTTCTCTCGTAAAAGTCCTTTATTAGAACGGCAAACATGACACTTCTCGTCAGTACAGCGGCTGTGTGCGGCTACCATCGCGCAACGGGGGGACGACGTCTTACAATCACTGGGACTCTAAGAAGCACCATGAACACCCTAAAGAACGGGGGATGACGGCTGAGAGAGGAGCCCCGGGTGAGCCGGCCACGGGGGCTCCTCAGGAATCCACCCAGGAGCTGCCCGGCGTTGTCCCGCAACACGGCTCTCCGGCAGCTGGGAGGAACTCCTCGGTGAGAGTCAACGAGATAGCACCCATCCAATAAATTAGGAAAACTTAATGCTAGAGCAACAAGAGAATGATGGGGACTGTCCTAGAGGAGGGCACGCTGGCAGGGAACGGGCTATTTACACTTGTCTTTCTGCTGGGCCGGCGCTCCCGGCGCATCCCGGCCGGAGCTGGGGACGCGATCCCGCTGCCCGTCCCGGCTCCGCGGGGACCGCAGAGCCAAGCGAGGGGACACGCACGTGTGGGCACTCTCGGCTCGGTGACGGGGCTGGCACCGTCCCTCTCCTGCCTCTGAATTACCAGAAAGTCAAGCAGGGGATGGAGGCCGACGGGAACTGCTGCCGGCAGCAGGCGCGTATTCCTGAGTGCGTGGCAGGGCTGTGGCCAGCTCTCCTTCCTCCCCATCCCATCCCCACCCCCGGGCTCTCTGTCAGACCCTCACTGCAGAATGAATTCTCCGGTGATTGGAAGGACACTATCAGTTGAATTTAAGGCTAGGCTTTATATGGCAACTATAAAAAAATAAACACTAATCTCCGAAGAGCCGGGTGAGAGCTCTCCGGTCTATGGCTGTGGCGCGTGTGGCTGGCACCGAGGTGTGGGGGGACCCTGGTGAGCCCCCCGTGGGCATTCGGCACCCAGCCAAGGGCCTGCCAGCACCTGGAGCACCTGGGGACAGGACGGCCACCCCCTGCCCCGCAGAGACGCCCCAGGGGGACACGGGACAGAGTGGGGTGTTTTGGTAAGGACATGGAGACTGACTGGTAATCCAGGACCCACCTCTACACGTGACCGAGGGTGCTCTGCAAGAAAGGCCACAGGGGAAAGAAATAATCCTGCAAAGTAACCAGGCTGGCGTGGGCGGAAGCGTTCCCGTGGTGGGGTCCCTCGGGCTGGCCCCACGGGAGGGGAAAGCGAGATGGAACTGCCCTCCCCCTTCCCCAAAAAAACCCCAACTCAAATCAGGAAAACCAAACCTAAAAGCGGACACAGGAGAACAGCTCAGGCTACCTAGGTACTTCATCAGGCAAAGAGAGCTAAAAGAGCGAAGCGCACACACACAGGACAGCGCGGGGGCCGGGGAGCGGGGGCGGCCCAAAGCCAGGATCTGCCTTCCTGATTTGCTGCCCCGTCTCCGGCCAGAGGCCGAGCAGGGATCTGACAGCCCAGCAGGGACCTGGCAGCTGGGCAGGCTGGCCTTGTCCTGCAGGAGGGAACGGGCTGGCTCCTCTCACCCCGAGAAGAGGCAGCCGGCTCCGGGAGCATCCTCAGGGCATGGCCGAGCGCGAAGCGTAGAACTCGGGCACCGGCAGCCCGGTGTGCAGCGTCACCTGCAAGGAGAGACACGGGCCTCAGCTGTGTCCCAGCGTGCCTGCTGGGACAGCTCGTGGCATGGCAGCTGGCACTTTGTCCCCAGAGAGGGCAGGAGCAGCACTGGGGACAGGCAGGATGTGACCAGAGATGCAGGTGTCCCCAGGATTGTGGCAGTGGCTCCGTGTGGCTTGTTCCTCACGTTTCTGTGCTGCTGGAATGAACTGGGACTGCTGGTACCAAGCCCCAGATATTCCCAGCTGGCAGTGTGCAAATCCCCCAGTTGGCTGCCAGAGAGGTGGGGCATGGCAGGAGTTGGGTCATTGTGCAGGTGGCAGGACATGAGGGGATGGGGGGGCCTGAAGGACAGTGAGGACATTACAGGAGATCTTGGAGAAGCCCCTGAGCTGAGTGGGGATGGGGACAGAGAAGGGACAGGGACAGTGGAGGGGATGTGGCTCATTGCTGGTGGGAGGAAGGAGCTTTGTGGTGGGGAAGCTGAGCACCATCAGGATGTTGGGACAGGGCCATGTTCACACATTTTCACACTAGTGAAATTCAGTTCCCTCCATAAGTGCTTTCATTTGGGAGGAGAGCACAATTCCTCCTTTTTTTTTTTGCAGCAGCAGCATTTTCCCCTTCAGACACAGATTTAAAGAAAACCATCTGAAATACAGTGATTGCCCTCCTAATTAGAGTTGTTTTCAATTAGGCATATACCTCTGAAGAAGCATAATAAATGACTTGGCTTAATTAGCAGCCTTTTATCAACATCCCACGGGATTTCTGTGTTGTCAGGGGATTTAGGCTCTGCCTTGCCCAGGGAACTCACAAGGCCAAGGGGCTCCAGAAATGCCTTGTCCCTTATGGGTGTGTAGAGGACTGAGGTAGGAATCAAACCCAGCACACAGCAGGGATGTTTTACCACACCAAATTAATACAGCACCTCTAAACCCAGCACAGACAACATGGGCTTCATCAGTGTTTCCTAATTAAGCATTTCTCAGCCCATCTCCAAGCCAGGCAGACTCCCCTGCCAGTGAGACCCTTGAGGTGGGACACTTTGGCAAGGATGCTCCCAAAGTTTGGGATGGTCCCAACACACCTTGGTCCCAGTGCTGCTGGAAAATTGTCACTGCCTTGGTGACAGCACAGTAAGCCCTGGATCCTGCTGGGCACATGTCGTAATCCATGGATCCCTAATTTAGAGAGGCCACGTGGTGCCTCTGCCCTTGCATAGAGGTGATCATAAAATCCCAGAATGGTTTGGCTTGGAAGTGACCTCAAAGCCCAACTCACTCCACCCCCTGCCATGGGCAGGGACACCTTCCACTATCCCAGGCTGCTCCAAGCCCTGGCCTTGGACACTTCCAGGGATCCAGGAGCAGCCACAGCTTCTCTGGGCAGCTGTGCCAGGGCCTGCCCACCCTCCCAGCAAACAATTCCTTCCCAATATCCCATCTCTCCTTGCTCTCTGGCAGTGGGAAGCCATTCCCCCTCATCCTGTGCAGGGTTGGAGGTGCAGGCAGTGGCAGGGGGGATGTGCCAAAGCCAGGCTGTGGAGGATTCCCTGGGACAGAGGATAGCAGGGATGTGATCAGTGAGAAGAGAAAGGAAAGATGGAAATACCGGATTGGCTGCGGGTGTCACCGCTTGGGGATGCTCAGGAGAGCTGAGAGCTTGGGAGAGAGGGAGAGAAGAGGGGTTTGAAATGTGCCAGAGGAAAACAGGCTTTGAAAGGTGCCCTTCTCCCTGGTGATGCTCCCATCCAGGACCTGGGAGAGCTGCAGGAGCTGGTGAGGCTCTTGTGAGGGAGCATCACAGAACACAGTTACCAACACCCACCCCGAGGAGGGCTGGAGAACCCTGGGGCTTGAGCAGCCCTGAGGGAGGAACCTGGAGCGAGGCTGCAGGGAGACCTGTCCTGATTCTGGTGGTTTAGGGTTTAGCAAGTTTAGCTCCTTGCAAGCCACCCTTGCTGCACAAGAACCCCCCTGCTCCTGAGCAGCAACTCCTGCCGTGACAGCAGCGTGAGGGGGAGCCTGACAGCAAGGGGACCCCTTCCCACAGCTGGGAATGTCACACCCTGCTCCAGAGAGCCTGAGCAAGGCCGTACCTGCACGTTCCTGTTGAGGCTGACGGCGGGGAAGAAGAGGCCCTCCAGGTTCTCGAAGGCCACTGGCCCTTGCTGGTCCTCGTTGATGGAGAACGTCAGAGTCCTCCTGGTCAAATCCAGCAGCACTCCCACTGTGGCGCCTTTTGTGATCCCGCCCTCGGTTCTGTGGGAGGACAGGGCAGTGGCTCAATGACCCCTGTGCTCCTGGCTCAGGCCACAGAGCTCAAGGACTGGTGATGGTGACCACCACAGCTCACCCAGAGCCAGGCCATGACCTGCTCCCATCCCAGCCATGCTCATCATTCCCTGGGAACCTCCTCCTCTACCCTGCCATGGAGCTGCTCTCCTCTTGCCATGATGTCCCCAAGGGAAAAGGCACCCTGAGAGCAGCCACAGCCACACAGCCATGGGGGAAAGCATGTGGAACTGTGGAGCACAGCCACAGCACCCACACCAAAACCTGCTGATCCATCAGGGAACGGCCCTCAGGGCTGCAGGAGGGTGACCCCAGGCTCTCCCCAAGCAAAGTCCCCAGTCCCACGCGGAACACGAGCAGTAGCTGCGGCACAGGGATCAAGGCAAACGTTCCTGCAGGAGTTGCAAGGACTTGGCTGTTAATGGGAAGGGAACACCAGCAGGAAGAGTCAGCTTGGAAAGAGTGGAGGCAGGCAGGGAAGGAATACTGGAACAAGGCAGCACCAAGGACCTGATCCCAACTCGGGGAAAGGGCACATCCTCCAACAGAGGCAACCAGGATTGATGTCACCCTCTCTGTGCAGGTGCCACTATCGAAGCCACAGGCTCCTCCTTGGGCTGTGATGCCCGTGAGGAAACCCCTGTCCCCGTCCAGCCCACCTACCTGTTGGTGTGGGAGTTGTTGTGCATGAACCAGCTGCGGTTGTTGTCCACGTACATGGCCCAGGCCTTGTCATCCTTGCCCAGCATGGCATCCTTGAGGACGTCGATGCGAGCCACGCCGAAGGCCGGGTCGGGGTGGTTGTCGTAGCGATCGATCGACAGCTCCCAGTAGTGGAGCCCTTTGGAAAAGCCCGTTTTCCCCAGCACCACCCTGTCATCGTAGCTGTTGCAGGTGACAGTCAGGTTGTCATTGGAAAAGATGATGTCAGCGTGGGCAGAGGAGGGGTCGAAAGAGAACCAAGCAACTGGAACACACAAAGAACGCGGGGTTAGCGCGGTGGGGACGCGCCGGAGCCGCGTGGGGCGACACGGACAGGGCATGCTGCATGCAGGACACGGAGCTTCCACCACCGAGGGACAACTGCCACCACACAGGGACAACTTCCACCACGGAGGGATGCTCTGAGCTCCTGTGGCTGCAGCTGCCAGTGTGCCTGAGGTTTTATGGACTTGGCGGAGTTTCGCTCTCGCTGCTCCGTGGCTCCCAATGTTTTCGGCTCGTGAGCCTGCAGGATCCTCAAGGCCTCCTAAAATTTGGCCCTCGCAGGGGATGTGATCCTCACCAGGTCTCCAAGCTCTAACAGAATTATGGAATCAAGGAGTGGGAATTATGGAATCATTTGGGTTGGAAGGGATCTTAAAGCCCATCTCGTTCCAACCCCTGCCACGGGCAGGGACACCTTCCACTATCCCAGGTTACTCCAAGCCCCGTCCAGCCTGGCCTGGAACATAACTTACTCTCAGGACCAAGTGTTGCTTAGTTTGCAGAATCAGGTCAGTGTGGGAAGGGGACTGAGGATCACCAGATAAACTCTGTGTGTGTTTTTAAGGGCTGTTTTTGGAACCAAAAGCACACACACCTTTACTTCATTTACTGCAATGCCACATCACACCTAGAAACCTCCCTGCCAAGCAACGAGCCACACCTGAGACAAGAACTCGTGGGAAGGCTGGAAAACGCCCCAAAACCTCCAGGATTCTGTAGGGCTGCTGGTTTAACTGCACAGGACTTGGCAAATCTGACAGACACAGTGTCACATCCTCGACAAGACAGAGGGACAGGGATTCATTCACAAGCCACCAGCCCGGTTCCCCAGGTGGTTTCCTCCAGCTGAAAATGTGAACTGACACACCCACAGAACATTCTGACGGCTTGAAAAATAAAAACCACTCGGGTGAGACTGATTCACTGGTTTATTGGAACGTTCCACAGGACAGCTCCCATGCACGCGGCCGCCCCGCGCTCCCCGCGCCGCACACGGGGGTGCCGTACCTGCCACCATTTTTTTAATGTCAACTGTGGTCATTCCCAGGGAAAGGCATGAGGGAGAGAAAACAGCACGTCAGGTTGGGTAGGGAAGAGAAGGAGAAACCATTCCTGCTTGTCTGTGACTCCAGCCAGAGCATGGATCTGTCGGCATTTTGGATCAGGGTGGGGCAAGAGGTGCGAAGATGGGCTGGGGCTGCGAGATGGTGCAGGGTGAGGAGGGATTCCCACAGGGCTGCAGGCTCCTTCTGCCAGGGGGATGAGCAGGATTGGCCCTGCAGACAGTCTGAAAAGGACAGGCAAGCAGCAGCCACCTTGCTTTAATTAGCTGCAGAGGGGCTAATTGCATCCACAGCATTTGGCCCACGTTCAAGTGCTTTAGTGAGCGGGGAGATGTACTGAGAATCATGGAGTGGTTTGGGTTGGAAGGGACCTAAAGATCATCCTGTTCCACCTCCTGCCATGGGCAGGAAGACCTTCCACTGTCCCAGGGTGGTCCAAGCTGGCCTGGAACGCTTCCAGGGATCCAGGGGCAGCCACAGCTTCTCTGGGCACCCTGTTCCAGGGCCTGCCCACCCTCACAGCCAGAATTCCTTCCCAATATCCCACCTAACCCTGCCCTCCTTCGGTTTAAGAGAGGAGGAGAGCAGAAGGATCAGTTCTTAATTACAGGGCCACTTCCAGAGCATTGACCTCAGGCTTCTCTTTAAAACCAAATGGGGCAAAACCAAAATGCCTTTAGATCATCCAGCAACCATAACTTCTCCCAAGCTGCCTCCTGCCCGGGGCAGTGGTGGAGTTCCCATTCTTGGAGGGATTTAAAAGCTGTGTGGATGTGGCACTTGGGGACATGGCCCAGTGGTGGCCTTGGCAGTGCTGGGGAATAGCTGGACTCGATGATCTTAGGGGGTTTTTCCAACCTCAACAATTCCATGATTCTGTCACATCCAGGAGTGCTCTGCAAGCAGGGTACGAGCAAGAAACGCTGCTCAGTCACCAAAGAAAAGATAAAAAAGCAAAAAGAATGAAGCAACACGCAGTAGGTGCCAGTTAATTGTAATTAAGATACTTGCCTAATTGGGAGTAAGGCGATCCTTGTGTGTCAAAATTGCATCCTATAAAGAGATACTACATTTCACACATCACAGCTAAGGAACAACAACCTCCTGACAAACACTTGTGAGCATTTCATTGTCAATTAAGCATCCAGCAGCCACAGGAGGCCTGATTCATTAAAAGCCAGAGGGCACAGAGAGAGGTGGCAAACACAGCCTGGGAGTTTGAGTGTGGACTGTATAACGTCTGACTGCTCAGGATGCCGAATTATTCTGCTTTTCTCCAGAGAAGAGGCAGGAAGTTTTTGCCTTGGTGGAGTATCTTGGCTGCTTGGTAAAGATTCTCTAACTGAAAAACCACTCCTTGAAGGACAGGGACTGAAGAAAAGGCAGCTCCTGATGGGTGTGAGGTCTGGGTAGGGCTGGAAAGGGGATCCCTGGGGGCTGACACCTGCCTCAGAGCTCTGCTGGCCCCAAAGGGCTGCAGCTTCATCAGCTGCATGGGCAGGATGTGTCGGGGTGCCCTTCATGCTCCTGTGCCTGACTGCTGGCTGCAAGCACCTCATGGGAGCCAGGGACTGATCCAGGGGCTTGTCCTGACCTAGGGGCTTGTCCTGATCCAGGAGCTTGTCCTGATCCAGGAGTTTTTCCTGACCTAGGGGCTTGTCCTGATCCAGGAGCTTGTCCTGATCCAGGAGTTTTTCCTGACCTAGGGGCTTGTCCTGATCCAGGAACTTGTCCTGATCCAGGAGCTTGTCCTGATCCAGGAGCTTGTCCTGACCTAGGGGCTTGTCCTGGTCCAGGAGTTTCTCCCGACCTAGGAACTTGTCCTGATCCAGGAGCTTGTCCTGATCCAGGCGCTTGTCCTGATCCAGGGGCTTGTCCTGATCCAGGCGCTTGTCCTGATCCAGGCGCTTGTCCTGATCCAGGCGCTTGTCCTGATCCAGGCGCTTGTCCTGATCCAGGCGCTTGTCCTGATCCAGGCGCTTGTCCTGATCCAGGCGCTTGTCCTGATCCAGGCGCTTGTCCTGATCCAGGCGCTTGTCCTGATCCAGGCGCTTGTCCTGATCCAGGCGCTTGTCCTGATCCAGGCGCTTGTCCTGATCCAGGCGCTTGTCCTGATCCAGGCGCTTGTCCTGATCCAGGCGCTTGTCCTGATCCAGGCGCTTGTCCTGATCCAGGCGCTTGTCCTGATCCAGGCGCTTGTCCTGATCCAGGAGCTTGTCCTGATCCAGTTGTTTTTCCTGACCTAAGGGCTTGTCCTGATCTAGGAGCTTATCCTGATCCAGGAGCTTGTCCTGACCTAGGACCTTGTCCTGACCTAGGACCTTGTCCTGATCCAGGAGCTTGCCCTGATCCAGGAGCTTGTCCTCACCAGGAGGAGATGCCCACACCAAGCCCTGTGTTGGCACTGCATGGCACAGCACTCACCAAGGCTGCTGGATTTTAGGGCCGCCCCTGTCCAGCTCTGTGCCTGGTTTTGCCCCTCCTGCCCTGGGTGTTGGTGGGAAAGCACCTGGCTGTGGTTGTGCTCCGTGCTGTGCCAAGAGGCTCCTCCTGAGGCTGCTTTAATGAATCCTGCCCCGTGTCCCGACTCCAACATCGCTTTTCCAGGTCTCTGCGCATCGCTGTGCTCCAGGCTCTTGTGAGGGACACACAGACTCTGTTTTGGCATTCAGGACCCCATTTTTCCCTGTCCCCCCACCCCGGAGTGGGGCTGCAGAAGGTCCATGGTGCACACACGGGTATCGCTCACGGCCAGCACGGAAGGGTCCCGGAACACCGGACACAAAGGAACGTCCGTAACAAAACAGCGTTGGAAGCCATCAGCTCACAGCAGCACGATGAGAAATCAAACAGAAAAAAGCACAAAGAAAAGGAAAGTTTGCAGGGTTCCCCCCCTCCGCCCCCCGGTTATTCTGGCAAGGGTCATGCTGCAGCATTCCTCATTCCGTGTTATGGGATGGAAGTCAAACAATCGGGGGCCCCCATTCTTCCAGGGCTTACACCGGAGAAAGCCGGGAATTAACGCCTTTGGAGTGGTGTAAATCCAGAGTGGAGGAAGAATCAGGGCCCAGGATCTTTAGCAACAGAAGATGTGCAAAGACTGGTTAGAAAACAGCTCGGAGAGATCCCTGTGCCTGTGGCTCCTTGCTGGCTGCCCAAATCCATCCCTCAGTGTGCCTGATCCCCCCACAGCCCGCGATTCCGGGCACACGGATCCGAACGAGGCGCTGGGGTGGGGCTGCCAGGTGAGACAGGCATCACAGGAGTGGTGTCCTCTGCTCTGCAGGAAACAGGGCTTTGGGATGGTCACACCTGGGTTTGGAAAAGCTGAGCCCAGTGCTCAAAGCTGAGCGTAACTGAGCCCACGTCTTCAGGCCCTAAGTCGGGCTGTGAGCTGCAATCACAGAATCCCAGGATGGTTTGGGTTGGAGGGGACACAAATCACCTCATTCCACACCCCTGCTGTGGGCAGGGACACCTTCCACTAGCCCAGGCTGCTCCAAGCCCTGTCCAACCTGGCCTGGGACACTTCCAGGGATGGGGAGTCCACAGTCTCTCTGGGCCACAAGTCAAACCTTGCCTGCATCCAGACTTGCTTTTCTTAAGAGGGGTCGAGATTTAATCAACCAAACTAATTTCACAGACCAAATCTCCCAGCAGAGGCTGCGTTTCCTTATTGTATTAGGAAAGGAAAGCATGGGGATATTCCCACAGGTTTCACCCAGGGAATGTCTTTTTGGATTATCCCTTGACACAAGCTCAACACAAACTAGAAATGAGGAATCTTCTAGAGGAAAGTGTCCCTGTCCATACCAGGAGGTTGGAAGTGGATGAGCTTTGAGGTCCCTTCTAACCCAAACCACTCAGGGATTGATGATCACCAAAGGGTTCAGCCTTGCCAAGAGCAGCACCCAGGTAAGGAATTACACCTCCAGGTGGCCCAGCTGAAACACCCCAGGAGAAGCAGGCCACCGACCCCCCTGGGCGGCAGGAGCAGGCCAGTGACAAACAGAAAGAATTCCCGCTGCCATCCGCATGTCATGGGCAAAACAAACACAACGGAACAGAACGAACAGAGAGTTTGGAGATGCCCAGAAGCACAGACCAAGAGGCAACGCCAGAGGTGCTCAGCTCACCGGCTGAATTCAGGGACTGTAAGGAAGAATGCAAGCTCAGCTGGTGGGCCGAAGATCTTAGCTCAAAGTAGGATCTCCCCGAGAAGCTGGGTTGTAGATTAAGGGTGGAGGAGAAAGGACTCATTCTACGAAGCTGCGATCTTTCCAAAGGCACTGGAAAAGGGAGGGTCTGTTCTTCTGACTGCGTGTCTAAACGTAAGATCAATGCAAACTACACATCAGAAACGGGGTCTCTGCTGGGCAGGGCTCCCCAGCCCCAGCCGGAGCTCCGGTGGCAGGGCAGGAATGTCTGGAGCTGGGCAGCCCAGAGAGACCCTGCAGGGCAGCCTGAGAGCCAGGAAAGCATGTTCATCTTCCCAAGAGTCCCCAAGTGTCAGCGTGACAAATTCAGCTGCAAAGGGGGGGGATCCTGCACCTCTTCACAGTAAGGCACCTAAAAAAATTCACAGGTTACCATGCACACGTCCCGTCGTGCTTGAACACATCCCAAACCTTTTTGTGCACAATAATCAGGGGTGAGATATCCAGCTGGTGACATTTGGCAGGGCTGTGCTAAGCTCTATCACCCTAAGAACCACCAAGCACCCACCTTACTCAAGGGTTGTTCGGGAGGTTGTGTTCTTGGTATCCCTTTGTACCTGTCAAAACACATCTGAGCCTTACAGCAAGAATTTAACTCGTGGGATTCACAGCAAAAATGTCAGAGCAGAGGGAACCTCTTGGGTCATTGGTTTCTGTTCCCTGCTACCACAAACAGTCACCTCCCACAGTTTTTTTCCCTGACCTTTTCCAGGAATATGTTAACATGAAAATGTAGAATCCACCATCCACACACTCATGCTGTATCCCCCAGCCTCCTCAGCTCTGCTGTGAGTAGGGATTGAGCTGGGAATTGTGTTAAAACAGATAAAAAAGGAACATTTCTTTGCATGGTGGGTTGTGACTTCTGCAACTTGCTGCTGCTGCTGTGGCCGAGGCTGTGGAAGCAAAGGGTGTCAGTGGGGTCAGAGGAGATAAATTATTGCACAACAGCCAATAAACAGAGCTCAAAGTTAGAGAGGAACAGCTTCTAACCCTGCCAAGAGTGAGAGGAACTACTACCACGAGTAGCTGTGCTCATGTCTCTCCCTAATCAGCCCCCCACGTCCCTGTAGCTCCTTGTATGTGGTTCACCCTTTCCAAAAGCTGCTGGTTAAAAAAGCCCTGGTTGCTGCTCAGGCTCACTCCATGGATGGTCAGGAATGTCAAGATGGGCTCCAGATGAGGAGCTGGGCTTGAAAGAAAAGGTCCTGGTGCTTGGCTTGGCTGGGGAAGGGAGGTGGAAGCTCTGTGCCTGGAGAGAAGCCTGGGAGGCACTGCTGAGCTCCACTCCTCCATCTCCACCTGAGTGAGTTGGTCCTTCACCCTGACATCCAGCTTGCTGGACAGAACATGGAAAGAGGTCAGCAGGAGGCTGGCCAGAGGCCAGGAAATCTGCTGGGTGAGGGAAAAGCAGGAGAGCAGGGGCTGCCCAGCTCAGGGCAGAGGAGAAGGAGGAGGCTGGGAGAGACCCCAGCTCTCCCAGGGGTCAGGACAGCCAAGCAGGGCTGCCACCAGCCAAGCTTGGGGACGTGTCTGTGCCCTGGGTCACCTTGAGAACTTTCTTCCAGACTCACTTCCTAGCCCACAGGCTGAGCTTCATTCAGGTGCTGGAGAAAGAGAGATTGAGGCAGAGCCTTGGAGCCTTGGACTAGGATGTGACAGAGCAAGAGACATTCCCAGGGATTGTGTGGAACAGCCCCAAATCAGCTCAGGAGGGGACACAGTTCAAGGGAAGGATGTCACCTTCAACCTTTGCTGCCCCTTGGCTGTGCTGGTGACAGGGATCTTCATCCCTGGGAAGGGCTCTGGAGCACAGACCTTCTCCCAGCCAGGAACCACCTTGTCCTGCTGGTGGCACCAAGAACCAGCTTTGAAGAGTGACCTGCAGTAGTTTCCTTTGGGATGAGCAGAAGGTGCCTCTCACCACAGGCTGGGAAGATGCTCCTGCTGTAGACTGGTGCGTGTGCTGCCTTCCCATGGGATTTTCCACCAGGGCTGCCTGGCTCCCTGTGCCTGTTTGGCTGGGCAGGACCACAGAGGCAGCAGCTGCAGAGCTCCAGACACATCCCCTTCTTCTCATCCTTGTTCTCTTCACATGCCAAGGCCTTGCAAGACCTTTTGCTGCCCACTACCCTCTGCTCACAGAAAGCAGAAGAAAGGCTTCAGTTCCCTTCCACAGGCTGCAGATGAAGATCTCATGGGCCAGAACTCCAATAAATACCAGAATTCCTCACAACCACTTACAGCAGCACAGCCACGTTCAAAGAGACGCTCTCTTCACATCGAGCCCGTCCCTTCTTTTGTCCTCTCTTCCCACACAACCACTTTGCAGGAAGCTGCAGAGCTCAGCTGAAGGGAAAAGCTAAGCCTCCTTCAGACAAAATAGCTCTGAAAAAAGGCCTGATGCTGCTGTAAAAGCCAGGAATAAAAGCCTAACCAAGGGCTGTGATGTGCGAGGCAGCTCCATTCAACAAGTCACTCGGATATCCGGAAGCTGCACACACAGATGTGATTTATTTCTCTTTGAATCCAAAAGAGCTCAGGCAGCCTCAAAGAGCACAAAATGCTCCAGGCCCGTTTGACTTTTTCTCCCTGTTTCTTTCGTGTTGGAATAACAAATACAAAAGCTCACTCGAGTGAAAAGGCTGAATAAATGCAGCCAACTCTCATCCAAGGAGAGTGGAACTTCTACTTGGTGGCATGGACCAAGCACCAGCCCCAAGCACAGCCCTGCTGGGACCACAAGCAGCTATTTTCTCCCAGATTCCTTTGTATTTTGGAGCTGGGATTGAGCTTGGCTCAAGGTGAGAACACCTCTGAGAGGGAATCAAAGCTGGGAAGATCATAGTGGAGACCCTGCGAACTCCTGGCTGGGACAACTTCAAGCCCAGCTGGTTTTGATGAGGAAATTGTTGTGGGAGGCACAAATGAGATGAGAATTCAAACCTCTGCTGTCTCCTGCTAAGGCTGGAGTGGGAGTTGTTGATCTCCAGGCTTTGGGAGCAGTCCTGGCCAACCTGGCATGGGGCCTGTCCCATCCCTGGATCTCCAGAGGAAATTCTGCAGCTTCTTTGCTGCTGGTGCTCAGTTTGCAAACAGGCACTGATGTATCTCTGACAGATGTGCCAAAGGCCTCTGTGCTGTGCCCTCACCTCCCTGCCACTCCTGTGAGAGGTTTGTCACAGTTTTGCTGTCTGCTCTACCTTTGAATGAATCCCATTCCTTGCTGACCTGTCCTTTCCAAACTGGAATATCTCCTGCAGGCAGCAAGAGAAACACTCTGCACAGCCTTGCTCTGCTTTTGTCTCTTGTTTTTTTCAGCAAAAATCCCATTTTCCTCCTCGCTCGAAGCCCCCAGGGCTGCTCTGTGGCAGGAAAGCTCTCACCCTCCTTCCACCCCACCAGCAGCCCCACGAGCTGCGTGTGTTCCCTTCTGATCCCTGCTGCCAGCCAGATGGATGCTGCTCTGAAAAAATCCTCACACGGCCTGGGAAAGAGAGATTTTTGTCTGGGAGCAAGGAAAAGGGATTCCAGCAAGCGTGGAAAGCTCCCAAAGAAGGGTTTTGTGCCTGGCTGTGGGGCAGCAGACGTGCCTGTGGGGGCTGATCCCTTCCTGCACAGCTGCAGCTCCTGACTCCCACCTCGGAGCCAGCCTTGCCACTCTCCACCTGCATGTCAGGAATAAACCAATTTTCCACCATGGATTAAGAGCCTGGTGTGACAAATGTACTTAAAGCCAGGCAGGGAGATTCCCCTGCTAGGGAGTGTTTAATATTCCGAGTGCCTGCGGGTGTGAGGCACTGCAGATGATCCATCCTGGGCATCCCTGGCTCTGGAAGGACACCCACACTGCTCCATGGTCCCTCTGCCCTGCACTGCCAGGCCTGAATCCTGTGCTTATGGCATCGTGCAGCCAAGCACAGCCCTCAGGAGCAATGCTGGCAGTGTTTTGCTTTAAAAGGCTCTCAGCTTCCCTTTCGTGGCACGTAACCCCAAATTTCAACACCTCTGCCTCCCCAAAGAACATCCTCTGCACAGGAAAAGGGGGAGAGGGAAATCCTGGCACAACTTTCCCCCACTGCTCAGTGCTGCTGTTCCTGCAGGGGCTGCTCAGGGAGGGCCAGCAGAGCTGAGCCAGGCTGGGGCTGCTGCAATTCCTTACCCTCGGAAGTCTGGAGGACCAGGGTCTTGCTGTAGGGGCTGACTCCTGACTTGTTGAAGGCCTTGACACGGGCGCTGTAGGTGCTGTTGAAGTGCAGCCCATCCACCGTGCACATGGTCTCCTTGCCCACGTACACCTCCTGCAAGGCAACGCCTCCTGTCAGTGCCAGGGAATGCCAGGAATGCTGGAAAACTGCCCCAGGGGCTCGGCATGCCCAGGGTCCCACCCTGCTCTGCCCCCTGGGAGCGCTGGATGGGGCTGAAGCTGAGCAAAATGGGATTTGCTCCTTGGGCTGCAGCACCGGCAGGAGGTGAGGGGGGCTCTGCCCTGCTCAGCTGAGATCCCACCTGGAGTTCTGCCCACAGCTCTGGGGATGTGGAGATGCTGGAGTGAGTCCAGAGGAGGCCCTGGAGCTGCTCCAAGGGCTGGAGCCAGGCTGGGGGGGCTCACCTGGAGAGGAGAAGGCTCCAGGGAGAGCTCAGAGCCCCTAAAGGGGCTCCAGGAGAGCTGGAGAGGGACTGGGGACAGGGGATGGAGGGACAGGACACAGGGAATGGCTTCCACTGCCAGAGGGCAGGGATGGGTGGGAGATTGGGCAGGAATATTCAGCAGCAAGCACTGACCTTGTTCTCCCCACACCCTCCTGCTCCCTCCTCTCCAGGTCCCACCCACGTCACCTCCCCTTAGCCTCAACTCTGCTCTGGCTCCTGCCTGCCTGAGCTCCTTGTGGATAAATTCAGAGTGCAATGGGCTGGTCCTGTGCCTGCTCTCAGTGCATGTGAACACGCCAGGATAATTACTGGCGTGTCGGATCAGAGAAAAATCATATTTTAATTGTGTAATTACAGCAATTCAAAAGCCCTCAGGCCTTAAACACCTCTGCTCGCTGGCAGCTGGCAAACCATGAGGCTTTCAGGGCAATTAGCATAGCTTACATGAAATATTCAGCAACATAAAAATAGGGACCTTCATGGAATCATGGAATGGTTTGGAAGGGACCCTAAAGATCATTTTACTCCAAACCCCTGCCATGGTAGGGACATCTTCCACTGTCCCAGGCTCCAATGTCCAACCTGGCCTTGGATACTTCCAGGGATCCAGGGGCAGCCACAGCTGCTCTGGGTAACAAGAGCTTTAAACTTGTTCTTTGAGTTTCCCATGTCAACTCAGCCTCTGGAGAGGCACTTGCACCCCCTCAAATCACCCTGTACCCCAAAACCCCNGACATCTTCCACTGTCCCAGGCTCCAATGTCCAACCTGGCCTTGGATACTTCCAGGGATCCAGGGGCAGCCACAGCTTCTCTAACAAGAGCTTTAAACTTGTTCTTTGAGTTTCCCATGTCAACTCAGCCTCTGGAGAGGCACTTGCACCCCCTCAAATCACCCTGTACCCCAAAACCCCACAGCTTGTCTGCCCTGGGCACCCCAGCAGGGAAGAGGGAACTTGCAAAAAAAAAAAAAAAAAAAGGACAAATTCTGTGGCAGGAGGGAATCACTGGAGGTGGAGCACCCCCTTCCCAGCTGTCCTGGGTGTGTTCTACCCCAGCTGGCCTGGGGGAACCCTCTGGCCATGGCCCAGCTGTTCCAAACCAGCTGGGGCCGTTTTCTTTATCCCTGCCAGGACCCAGCCTCCCTCCAGGCACACATCTTCTGCTCAGGGGCCATTGAGTCACTGATAAAATTCCAGCATCCCACTGGGAAATGCTCCATCCAGGGGGAGGAGCCAAGCATCCCTACCTGGATAAAAACCTGAGATTTGGGACACCCAGCAGCCTTTGGCACGGCATTCCCAGAGGGACACCAGGCTCAGCCATGCCCAGGGCCCCTTCCCAGGGAAACTCCCCCTTTGTGCAGGATCCCTGCTCCAGCAGAGCCACCTCTGCCACTGCAGGAGGGCTGCAGCCCCCATGGGATGGCCCTGCCACCAACCCCTGAGCCACAGGGCTCAGCCTGGACCCTGACTCTGCCCTGGGTTGGTTTTTGTGTGGCTGCATTTGGATTGGAGTTCTGCTCATGCACAACTGTTGTTGCTGTTGCCATCTCTTTGCCTGAGAGCCCCTGAATTTCCAAATGATAACAATTGGGAGGGAGGGGGTTTGCATTCTGCATTCCAAGGGAGGCTCCTGCCCTCCTCAGCAGACTGCTGGGGATCAAACCAAGACCCCACAGGGCTGGCTCCAAGCACCTACCCTGAACTGGCCGCCGTTGCCATCGTCCAGCTCCAGGATGTATCCTTCCACCTGCACCGTGGACAGGGGGGGCTGCTTCCAGGACAGGGTGGCACTGTTGTTGTGGGTGCAGCACTCCTCCAGCTGCAGGATCGGTGGGGCTGGCACTGGGGAGGAGACTAATCACCAATTAGTGCAATTAGTGCAACCCTGGGCGATGCAGGGTGTTTTCACTGCCTTGCTGGGAAGGCAGCTCAAGGGGCAGGGGAGGAAGCAGAAAGGATTCTTCTCCCACCAAGCTCCACCAAATTCCTCACCAGCCCAGTGGAGCTTTTCTGCTTTATTCCCATTTTCCAGGTAATTCTGGAGAATGATGGCAGCACAAGGTGCCTGCTTTGAGCTGCCTGGACCTTTCATGCAGCCCAAACCCGGGACATTCCCCAGAACCCTGAGTCTGGATTTATCGTCAGCCCTGCTTTCCCACTCAATGAATTCACTTCAACAGAACTGGGGGGCTGAGTATCCCCTTTGGCTCCCATCAGCTGCAAGGGCTGCCAGGGCTTTTTCTGCTGTGTTTGGGCATTCCCACAGCCCACCCCTGCTCTGAAAAGCACGGGAAGAGTGCCAGCCTGACATCCCCTGAAACATCTCTCAACAGAGCTGCTCGTCCACCATCCTCATCTTCACTGCCCAAAGTGACAAGAGCCAGTGGAAACAGGCATGGAGAACCCAGACAAGATGAGGAGGAGCCATGGGAAAAAGCTGGACTCGCTGGCAGAGGCTCAGCATTCACCCTCTGTGACTCCTCCAGCTCCTGGGCTGGATCCTCCAGGCTGGCAGTGGGTGTGGGATGCTTGTTCTTATTGCTCACTGCTCTTTACTGAGGCCTCAGGTGTTGCCCTCCCTCCCCTGGTGCTGGGACACAGATTTGGGATCCTAACCCAACCTTCTGCAAGTCTGCAAAACCAACAACTGATTTCCACAGCGAGGGTGAGCTGGGAGGAGGGATCTGATAAGAGGAGGGTGGACGGCTGAACCAGCAGCAGATTTGCTCTTATTAATTAAAAATAACCCCCTGGGCTAAACTGCAGAAGGGAGGGCAGGAACACAGGAAAGTGAAGCAGCAATCCAGCCCTCCCTGGGTTTGCTATCCAAAAATATTCCTGACATTTCAAATTAACAGCCTGGCTAACGAAGAGCAAGCACAGGCAGCTCCTCACTGCTGCCAGTGAGGGGCCATCAGCTCAGGATGCTCCTTGTGGTGACAGAGGAAGAGTGTGGCCAACATCCTTCCTGTCCCTGGCCACTGAGACCCTCTGGTGTGTGCAGACAGCTCCTGGGCCAGGGATTCCAGACCTGCAGCTGGTGGCTCTTCCTCCAGGCAGCTGAAGGTACAGCCCAAGCTCAGTGTCCTCCTGAGCCCTTCTGCATCTTTGTCTCCCCTGGGCTTCCCAAATCCCAGATTTCTCATGGGCTGCAGCAGCCCTTGGTGGGACAGGAGCAGGAGCACAGAGGGAATGGGGAACAGGGAGGAAATTAAAGCCAGAGTGAGGATCTAAACCAACAGAGAGGTGAGGAGAGGGAGGGCAGAGCCCAAGCTAAGTGAGCTGGCTCTCTGTTTGGAGGGACATCTGGTCTGTGACAGATGCTGCTCAGCACTGAACGAGCACGGGGGTGTGGGGAGAGGCTTGGGAAAAGCCTTGTGCTGCTCTCAAAAGAGAGGTGCCAACCTGCAGAGCACTTTGCAATGCACTAATAACTTGGTCAGAGCACTTTTTAATGCACTAATAACTTTTTAATGCAGTAGAAGTGCATTTCCAGGCAAAGCCAAACTCCTGGCTCCCTGCTCTGGCACACAGATACCCAGAGATGCAAGACAGGGAGGCAGGTGGCCACCTCAGGGATGCAAAACACACAGGAATGGCCATAACTCTGGGTCTGGGGTGCCCAGTCTTGCTGGGAGAGGAGAAACTCTCCTTCCCTGCCCTTTCCCTGGGATGAGCTGCGTGGAGACCCCCAGCAGGAGCAGAGCTGAGCTTTGGGAAGGCACTGGAGAGAGATCCTTACCTTTCATCTGGACAAAGTCGAGCTGGTGGATGGACTGCAGCAGAGGGGCATTGTCCAGGTTCAGGTCGAAGTCGGTGGTCATGCGGGGGGTGAGCGTGCCCTTGCCCCACTGATCCTCGGTCAGGTGCACCCTCCTGATGAGAGCATCCGAGATCTGCAGGGCAGGAGCAGCCCCAGCTGCCGTGGGATGTGTGCCATGCCTTGTCCCCACCCTGCTCTCCCCCTCCCAGGCTGGCTGGGATGTCAGGATGTCACACGTGCTTTCCAGCATCGCTCTGCGCCGCAGGCTGGGCTGGAGGAGGGAACCCTGGAGTGCTGGGTGCTGTTTAATGGCAGGGTTTAGTGCCACAGGGAGCCCAGGAATGGCTGGTGGGATGCAGCTCCTGAGGGCTGCCTGTTGGTCTCTCAGTGGAGAGCCACAAATCCCTGCTCCAGAGCTGCCACCCTCTCCTCCAGAAACGGCCCTGCCCTGCCCTGCTGGGAACATGCAGGTGATCAGAGGCACATCCTGGGTTTTCTGGGGCCATCCTCCCTGGAGCAGCCCCCCAGCTCTCCCCCAGGCCCTACACTGACCTGCAGGAAGCCACTGGGGTCGTTCTCCTTGATGACCTCCAGGCAATATTCCATGAGCCCCGTGGTCTGGCGCAGCTTCACCGTGCAGTGCGAGATCTGGTCCCTCACCACCTGCAGGGGACAAGGACAGAACACTCCAGGCACAGGCAGAACTGGCCAAGACTCACACCCCCAACTCCAGCTCTTTCAAAACCTGGTGAACAATCCCACACAGAATCCCCAGGAAGTTCTTAAGGTCCCTTCCAACCCAAACTAATCTTGTTCCACAGCCCTGCCATGGCAGGGACACCTTCCACTATCCCAGGCTGCTCCAAGCCCCAATGTCCAACCTGGCCTTGGACACTTCCAGGGATGGGGAGTCCAAAATCTCTCTGAACAACCTGTTCTGAGAAGCTTTGTTCAGCCCCAAATCATTAACACACACAATTATCCAAAGCAGGAGGGCAGCTCCATGCCCTGCCTTTAACTAAGCCAAGCTGCCAAATGCCAACTTCCACAGATCCACAGCTGCCCTGGCCCTTGTCTTGCTCAGGTCAACTTTCTACCTCTCTGACACGTTTTTTGTTTTCAGAATAATCTTTTTTTAGGGATTCTTTTTAGAGAATCTTTTTTTTTTACTTAGGGAGAGGAGCATCTCATATTAACTAAATATCAACAAATATAAACCAACCAATCTTAACTCTCTCCTCCCCCCCTACACAACCACCAACTACCAGCAGGGGAGGGGAAGAAAGGACTGAGCCAAGTTTTTTACCTTCTCCTCACCACAAAAACCAACTTCCAAAATGCTCATCTTAAAATATATATTCACCAAAAACATATCCACCCTTTTCATTTATTTAATCACATATCAGTATTAAAAATTAACCAAGCAAAGCCAAAGCAAAGCACCTATCCAGCCCTGGAATGCAGCCAGGTTTTGGGGTTGGCCCTGGGGCAGCTGACAGTGTCTGCATGAGGAGTGACCCTGGCATTGCTCTTTCTGAGAGGGATGAACACAGCACTCCCCATCCCTGAGGATCTGTTTGAGATCCTCATCAGCTGCATGGACCACGCTGCAGAATTCCCTGTGCAGGATTCCCTGTGCAGGATTCCCTCTGCAGAATTCCCTCTGTAGAATTCCCCCTGCAGAATTCCCTGTGCAGAATTCCCTCTGCAGAATTCCCTCCTTTTCTCACTGGCTGGGGATGAGCTCTGAGGGAGGGAAGTTCCAGGGAGAGATCAATCAATCAATCAATCAATCAATCCAAGCTCTGCCTGGGGCTGCCCAGGCTCCACATCAAGGCACCTCTTGCACTCACAGCTCCTTCCCCAAGGGATCACATCCCAGTATCCCAGCACAAGTGTGTGGTTTACTGGTGCCTGAGGGCTCTGCTGACCTTCCCTGAAGCACAGCAAGCAGGGTGGATGCCACAAGGATTGATTTGAAAGCTCCTTCACACTGAATCCTGCAGGCAGGCCCAGGATTTCTGCTGCAGGAGATGCCAGAGCAGCTCGGGAAGAAAGATCACCCAGGCCAACTGTTCTCCTCAAGCGCTCATGGAAGATTTTTTATTTTCTACTCCTGGAAGAGCTTTGCAAAAGCTGTGTAGAGCTCTCCCCTAGCTCTGAACAAAGCTGTGCAGCTCCATGGATTGTTACAGTGAGTTTGAGCTGTGAGGATGAGCTGTGCAGCTGCAGCAAGGTGGGAAAAGCTGCAATAAACAGGGATGAACATTCCTGGGAGCTCAGTGCCTGCTGCTCCACAGGCTCAGCAGTGCTGGGAGAGCACCTCCTCCTGCCAGCATCCCTCCAGCATTCCTGTCTGAGGGATGGGCAGGGCAAAGGAAGGAACCTGGGCTACGAGCTGGGGTGATTCCTGCAGGGCAATCAGTGCCATCACGTGCTGGTTAATTAAAATTTAATCACCTCTACTTAATCACCGAGCAGGAAGAAAAGAATTACCAGTCTTGCAGCTTAGAAGCACAGATTCATTCAGGCTGGAAAAGCCTTCTAAGATCACCCAGGCCAACTGTTCCCCCAGCACTGCCAAAGCCACCACTGACCCCTGTCCCCAGGTGTCACACCCACATGGATTTGAAATCCTGAGCAGCCTGTGCCAGGGCTGGACACCCCTTTCCATGAAGAATTTTTCCCTAATATCCAATTTAAACCTTCCCTGGTGTCTCTTGAGGCTGTTTCCTTTCATCCCATCCCTTGTTCCCTGGGAGACTTAGGACAACATCACTGTTGTGTGAAATGCCATTAACACTCTCCAAAACAGCTCCAGGTTTTTAGGGAGCAGCCATTCCTGGCTGCTTTTAGCAATCCCAGCCTGGAGTTCCCAGGCTGTGGCAGAGGGAGGCTGGAGCAAGGCTGGGAGCTGGGAAAGGGGTGCAGCCAGAGCACCCCGAGTGCAGGGTGGACAAAGCAGCAGAGGGAGCTCCCACATTGACCCTCTGGACCAGGATTTTGGCCAGGGGCTTGTGGAGATGCTGGGGGGCTCTGGGAAGGAGCTGCTGTGCAGCAGGACCTGCACATGCTGGTTTTGGCCTCAAACACTGCTGTTGTTGGAGTGGGGAGTTCACTGAGTGCCCTGGAACAGCCCTGCTGGGGTGAATCACACAATTCCAGCATGGTCTGGGGTGGAAGGGATCCTTAAAAGCCATCCAGTCCCACCCCCTGCCATGGGCAGTGACATCTTCCACTATCCCAGGCTGCCCCAAGCCCCATCCAACCTAGAACACATCCAGGGATCCATCCAGGGGCAGCCACAGCTTCTCTGGGCACCTTCATCCCTCTCATTATGAAGAATTGTTATTTGATTTTTAGGAATTGGATTTTTTGAGTGGGTTTTTTAACTTTGGTTTTTTTTTGATGGTAAAATTAGTTTTTAGTAGAATTTGGATAATTTTTTTTTTTTTTAAACATTTTTGTTGTAGTTTTTTTTTATACGATGATGTTATTAATATATTGTAGGTGTTTTGGAGTTTTATTTTTTTTTAGTGTAGTTTGGATTAGGTTATGGTAGATGGTGGGGTTGTGTTTTTATTTTTGGGGTAGTCGATTTTAGGTGTATTGTATGTTTTTTTAGGTGAAAGTAAATTGAGGTTTGTATTTTGTTGTTAGAGGAATGGAGAAAAATGTATTGGTAATGTTAATAGTGGTATATTATTGTGTTGTTTTGGATTTTAATTTGTACTGGAGTTTTAGTATGTTTGGTACGGTTGTGTTTAGTGGTGGAGTTATTTTATTTAATGTATGGTAGTTTATAGTTAATTTTTATTTTTGGTTAGATTTGTGTACAGGTTAGATGGGATTGTTGAAGGGTGAGTGGGTTTTGTTGATTACTTTTTGGTTTTTTAGTTCATGGATTATTTTATGGATGGGGATTACGGGATTTTGATTTGTTTGGTACTGTCAGTAAATTCCCAATTCCCAATATCCCTCCCATCCCTGCCCTCTGGCAGTGGAAGCCATTCCCTGTGTCCTGTCCCTCCATCCTTGTCCCCAGTCCCTCTCCAGCTCTCCTGGAGCCCCTTCAGGTCCTGTAAGGATAAAGCAGAGCCAACAGCTGGGTCCTGGAGATCCCACTCCTACACTGACCTTCCTGAAAGAGGGCAAGCCCCTGGATTTCCTTTCTCAGCAGGGATTCTCAGTCCTCCAGGGCAGCATCCAGATGTAGGATCACATTTACAGGAAAATGCACAGACACTAAATGAACCAGCCTAACCTCCTGTAACTAAAGAATGAGGACAACTCTGGGGATAAAAAAGCTGATGCTGCAAGAAAGAAGAGGCAGAAAATTGCTGACAGCCACAGGGGTGTCAGCTCAAGTAAAATGACACTCACAGGATCAGCCAATTAGATTAAGAAAAAAAAAATGTGCTTGCCTCGTGGGCAAAGCAGAGCTACCAATCAAATAATGCATGACTGGGATAAGAAGTAAACACAAACAATGTTCAGAGGCTTAATAAACTGCTTTTGTTTGAGTCACACTGAATTGTGCAGGAGTCCTCCTTTTTCTCTCCACATCCAGAAGGTGCAGTGGGAGGGCAAAGCAGCTTTTTGGCTCCCTGGGACCCCTCCTGCTCAGAGCTGTCTGCTCCTGGAAGGGTTTTTGCCTGTGTGGATGTTGGGTGTCCCAGTCCTGTGGGGTCCAACCCTGCTGTTGGAGCACATCCTGAGTCCAGCTGTGCCCCCAGCACTGCCAGGGCCATCACTGACTCATGTCCCCACGTGTCATATCCACAGGGATTTTAAATCAGAGGTTTTGTACTCCCTGCCTGCTGGGCTGCAGATTGGCAGGTGAGGATCCCGCCTGGAAAAGCTCATGTGAGACCCCTCTGTGGGGAAATGCACGTGCCACTGGGAAGGCAGCAAAGATGGGATTGCTAGAACAATCTCCTTATCTTCTTTGCAGCTTAAATCTCTGTCTGGTTTGCCCAGGATAATGAATTTGTGAAGCTCTCCCTGCTGGAGCTGATGCTTTCCAAGTATTTCCAGCAGGATTGCCATCTGCTCCCTCCAGCCAGGCACCAGCTCCAGGAAACAGCATTTGCTGGGTGAAGACATAATAAAAGCTTTTTTCTTTTTCTAGAAAGGTGGTGAAAGACCAGAATAAAAGAGGCTGTGGATTCTCTAGCACTGGAGACTCCAAACTCACAGGGAGGCAGCCCAGAGCTCCAGGTGAATCCAAAGCTGCAGCTCTGTCCCAGCCCTTCTCTAACTCTGATCCCCTCAGCATCAACCATCTGGAGAGCCAGGATATAAAACAGCATTTTAATTTCAGCATCTCTACAGCACAAAAGTAGAAATCCACGTTGCCTTCACCAGCACCAAATTGCTTTTAAGGCAAAAATTGGGATCTTTGGTTGGGATCTAGTTGGGCTTCGTGGCTTTAAAGGAGAAATGGGAAGCACACAGGACAGAAATATTCCATCAGTCACTCTGATCACTAAAATGAAAGGCTTTAGAAATAAGACATGAACATCTCTCCCACATTTGAAGGCCTGGTCTAAACCCAGTAGGGTCAGTAAAGCTAAAATATTTTCCACAGGGCCTTAAGCCACCTGAATCCTGTGATTCTTAAGCCACAGAATCCTGGGATTCTCCTCACACACGAGGGATTTCTGGGAGTCCCTGTTACCCCATTGATGCAGAGTTTGTTGATGGAGAGAGCTGGAAGGGAAATCTGGGAGCTCCTCAAGCCTTGGATTTGTGCAGGAGCCCCTGCTGGGCTGAGGGGCAGCCTTGGGAGGCCACAAAGGACTCACAGGATGCACCAGATTCCCAGGAAAACCCGGCACATCCACGGGGGTTTTGGACACATTTAGGGATGGTGATCCCACTGCTGGCCTGGACAACCCTTTCCACGAAGAATTTTTCCCTCATAACCAATCTAAATCCCCCTGGGAACAACTTTAGGCTGTTTCCCTTTGTCACCTCAGGGAAGAGACTGATCCCAGCCTGGCTCCTCAGTGGCTCGGATTTTGAGGGGATTTGGGAAGCTCCATGCATTGTTTTTTGGTGGTCACTTTTACCAAATACCATTTTTCCCCTCTTTAAGTGCTAAATAAGGCAACAGGCAAAACCTGGCTGCTGATTCCAGCCTATAAAAATGGGATTTTGTGCACTCACAGCAGTTCACCACGACCTTAAAATAGGAGAGTTCTTCTTTTTCCTCCCTGAGATGACATTAACTATAATTTGCATTTTAATACAGCTCCTAGGAGGCAGGAACATCTCCACTCAGCTCTACTTAACTCTCTTCCTCCTTTTTTTAGAGCTTGGGTGGGTAACAGATTTCCAGGACTCAACCTGGGATGAGTCCTGCTGGGAATGTCACATGGAGGGCACGGATCCTCCTCACCCTGGGTCACCTGCAGGGCCCTGGGCATGGAGGGTGGTGTCCTGTGCTTCCCCACGGAGCTGCACACCCAGATGGAAAAATCCCAGATGGCAAAATCGCCAGGACAGACCCTGGCAAGGTTTGAATGTGCTGAATCCCACAAGCAGAGCTTTTTCCAGGTGGGTGTTTCCATGGTGACTTGGGAGAGGAGGCTGAGGCTGGAGCTGGGAAAAGCAGAGATTCTGTGTTAGCATCACCAGGAACCTGATCCAACAGGGAAAATCCTGACTGCAGCCTTGAAGAAGGAGCAGCATTTCACCTCTGGAGATCCAGTGCCACGGACAGAAACCTTTGGTGAGTGTTTCCTGTGTAATCTGCTCTCCTGGGAAATGTGAACAGCCAAAGCAGCCTGGAGGAATCATGGAGCAAAGGCATCCCATGGCCTGAAGGCTGGAAAAAGATTGGAATGGTCCATAATGCTGCTGAGAGCTTCAGGGGGTTCACCCAGAGCTCATTCTGTGTGTGTGGAGGGCTGAGGAGAGATTTCTTCCTGGGACAACACTCCAGGGAAGCCTCTGTGCCCTCCTGCCTGTGCTGGAGGACATCATCCCCCAGGAAAGATCCCACTGCTCCTTTGAAAAGCAGGGCCAGCACTGAGAAGGACACACAGGGACGTCTGTCCAGTGCTCCTCCAGAGGTTTTTTAAATCCCAGGTTCTCAATCTTGGATCTGGCTGTGGCAGTGGGAGGCTGGAGAAAGGCAGGAGATGTCCCTTCCCAGTTGGTGTCCTCACAAGCCTCTCCCTGCTCTGGAGCAGTGAGTGCTGGCCCAGAGTCAGGCCTGGATTTGTGCCTGTCCCCATGGAATGTGTGTCAGGACAGAGCAGGGCAGTGCCAAAGCCAGGCTGACCCCAAATCCAGGCACCACAGAGATGGGAACTCGGGCTGGGAGCGTCCTGGGGACCTGTGCCAGGGTTGGCTCTGTCCCCCTGTGCCTCTCCTCCTCCCTGCCACGGTGCCAGGGTGGCCAACATCCCACTGGGCAGGAGCCAGGACACTGCAGCTCCCACAGGGAGCACTGCCAAGGCTCACTGGTCACTGTGGCCACTCATCCCCTCGGGTGAGATGCCCCAGGACAGGGCAGGGACAGGTGGGCACCAGGACAGGCCTCCCGTGGCAAAGGGTGACGTTCCCAGCACGGGTCAGTGGCCAAAAGTGCTGCTGTGAACATGGGCCAGGACAGGGCCAGAGTCCTGAGGACTCACCCTGCTCACAATTCCACAGAAAACACAGCCCAGGAGGGGACCTCTTGCTCCTTTGCAGGTGGAAATGGGCCCAGGGTCATGTCAGGGTGAGTGTAAATCACTGCAGCTTCAGCCACTCCAGTGGGAAGTTTAGATGAGCTGTGAGGAAGGAATTCCTGGCTGGGAGGGTGGGGAGCCCCTGGAATGGAATTCCCAGAGCAGCTGTGGATGCCCCTGGACCCCTGGAAGTGCCCAAGGCCCGGTTGGACAGGGCTTGGAGCAGCCTGGGATGGTGGAAGGTGTCCCTGCCCATGGCAGGGGTGGCTCTGGATGGGATTTAAGCTCCTTCCCAAGCCAACCCATTCCATGATTGTGATTCTAACTGGATGAGGGTCATGTGCCCGGGCACCATGGAGCCTTCCTGCCCTTCCCAGGGCACGTGGAGCCATGGGAGCTGCAGGGAGGGAGGCTCCAGGGCTAATGCCAGAGTCAGTCACAACCCCAGGAGCTGTTTCTTGCTTTAAGGAGCAGGCAGAGCCCAGCTGGTAACGAGGATGGATGGGGGTGGGATGGAGGGCACAGGACATGAGAAGGCAATGGGATGCAGATCCATGGATTCCATGGACAGGAGCAAGAGTGGGATGCAGATCCATGGATTCCATGGACAGGAACAAGCAGTGGAATGCAGATCCATGGATTCCACAGACAAGAACAAGCAGTGGGATGCAGATCCATGGATTCCATGGAACAGGAGCAAGCAGTGGGATGCAGATCCATTCCTCCAGCCAAAGGCCTCTGTGGGTTGTGCTGAGCAGGGAAATTGCTTTGNACAGGAGCAAGCAGTGGGATGCAGATCCATGGATTCCACAGACAAGAACAAGCAGTGGGATGCAGATCCATGGATTCCATGGAACAGGAGCAAGCAGTGGGATGCAGATCCATTCCTCCAGCCAAAGGCCTCTGTGGGTTGTGCTGAGCAGGGAAATTGCTTTGTGCTGCCTGGCTTTGTGAGAGTTTAATTAACCATGGCCTGAAGGGACGAGGGGAAGGGGAAGGGAGCCCCCCAGGCACTGGGGTCCCCTCTGTGCCGTGGCTCTTTGGGGCTGTGCTCTGCTGCTGGCAGTGAGCACTGATGGTGGGCTCGGCCCCACAAAGCTGCCATTGTCCCTCTCCCTGTGGAAATGCCCTCGTGCTGCCCATGGTCTGCATGCAGAGAGGCCTGGTGGCCTTCTCCCTCGTTTTAGGCAGGTCCAGGAATCCCTCTGGGAGCCTCCTGGGTGGCCCAAAGCAAAGTCAAGAGACACAGAAGGCAGAACAGTGAAATGACCTCGGGAGAGGGACCCTGGAATCCTAAATGTGGGTGTGACATCCCTCAGCTGGATGGCCAGGGTGCCATGTCCAGCAATTCTGGGCATGGCTGTGCCTGTTCCACTGCTCCTTTGCCTCCCTTCTCAGCCCCACACCAGCTGGAGGGACGTGGTGTGGTGACAGCAGGAATGACACAAACCAGGAGCCCGTTCCCACAGCTCCCACTGAGCTCCACCTCTGCTCCCCAACACCAAAAATCTCCGTGCCACCACCACCCCGAGGCCAGGAAAGCAGAGAAATCAGAGCCAGTCCTGCTCCTGACACCAAGTGGCTCAGGACCTCAGCAGAAGTTACAAGCACTCAGTGTCCTGCAGGATCATTCCAGAAGCTTGGGAGCAACATGGGACATGAACAAAGTTATTTCCCACGCTGTACACGTAGTTCTGCTGACCTAAGGACTAGAAATAAACCCCCAAATTCAGTGGGAAGCACCTGGAGGAAGCAGCACATTGTCAGGGACGTGCTGTGAGTGGGCTGGGCACGAGCAGCCAGACGGAATTCACGTGGGAAAGGAGTGGCCTCTCAGTGATCTCCCCAAAAACCAGCACCCCAGTCCTCACTGCCAGCCAGTGCCAACCCTGCAGGAACTCTGTGACCCCCAGGCTCACCTTCAGCTTGTGTTCATGCTCCTTGTTGACCCGGGACAGCAGCTGGGCTTTCCTTCTGTTGAGGGCATCGATGAGGGCGTCACACTGGGCCACCAGGCAGGCCTCGAACTCCACACTGTTCTCCTGCAGGGAACAGAGGGAGTCTCAGCCCAGGGAATGTCCCCAGCCTGCTGGAGTTCTTCCACCTCCCCACGGCTCTCCCCTGACAGGGGAGGCCTTTTTCAGAAATCCTTGCTCAGTAAAAAGGCAAACGGGGCTCTGGGCTGGGCTCGTTCTTCTGTTGTTTGTTCTTTCCTTCTCAGCAATTTCTGCACCCCAGGCTCTACACCAGCTCAGTGTGAGGGANCCTCCCTCTTGTCTTGATCTCCTTCCCACTCTAACAACCCCAAAAATCTCCATTTCTCACCCTGTGATAAATTCCATATCATGCCACCATCCAACTTACATTCCTGATAATTCTGTCTCATCCCAAAGCCTGGGCAGCCTTTCCATGGACAAAGGTTAAAAGCAGGATTTGTCAGAGGGTTTGGATCCTTTAAAACATGCAGAGAAATATTCTCTGCATCCTGGATTCCAACAGCAGCCCAGCTGGAAAACCAGATTTTCCTGTTGCTGTTGAGTTAGGAGGGGTGAGAACACAGTGACACAGAATTTTTTCAGAAGGTAAAAGTGGGAGTTTTATTGAAGCAAGCACTACATTTTTATAGTGTTTTGCAGTCTAGAAATGGATTAGTTAATTGAGAATACAGTGAGCTAATTGGTGCAGGAAGGACCAAGACCCTTTGGCAAAGATCTTAGCAGAAACATCACCCATCTCACGCTGTGGTGTTTGAACCAACACCAGGTGCTGAGTTGGTTTAAATTCTTTTCTCCTGCTTTTCCCAGGGCCAGCCTGGGGAAGCTTTAACTGCTTCTCCCTGATCACTGTCAGTGTCCACATTTTCCTTTCTCACAATGCCACAAAGGTCATTTTTGCACGTGCAGCTGCACCACTGCCACCCACCTTTCTGGATGTGGGATCCTTACAGCCTTACAAACGTGGTGGTGGCAGGTGAGGAACAGGTTTGGATACCTGGATACCTTTGGATCTACCCATGGCATAGAAGGGAAGGGCTCAGGACTCTGCTGTTCCCCCCATGATGCTGGGAGCAGCAGTTCTGGGGAGGCTTCAGGGGTGAAATATGGAAAATGAGGGGTGGGTTCCTTTGGGAGAGCACCCACCAAACCAAGCTTGGGAAAAGGGACAGGGGATGGCTTCTCCTGGTTGAGAGCAATGAGGGATTTGTCTTTCCAAACCAGCTGTGGGTCTGATAGATAAAACTGGCACTGAGAGATAAAGGAAATAACGGGAAGGTTTTCATGGATTGATGAATGGGGAAAAGGTGTTTGCCTTAGTAATAAACTGTAGGTTTGCTGAGAAATGAAATTGGATATTGAAAGATGAAAGAAACAATGGGAAAACCCGTAAATTCCATCAGAATTAAAATTTAAAAGGGAGGGTTATACATTAGAGGGGAATCTTAGGAGGTCTGGACCTCTCAAGTGCCTCAGCCAGTGGGGAAAGAGAGAGGGAAATGGGGCTGGGAAATTGGGATAAAAAGGAGGCTGAGTCCTCCAAACACTGGAGGGACCCCAGGGAAATGCCCCATGGCCTCTCCCTTTGCTCAGATAAGGTAAAAGGGCTCCTCTGTCTTGTTTTGGACATAAACCTCTGGGGTTTGGGGATTCATTTTCCTGAGGTGGTTCCCCAGCCTGGAGACCCCTTACCTGGATTTGCTGCACCATGTTGCGGAGCTGCACCAGGAACTCCTTTGCCTCCTTGGCTCTGTCTGACAAACCATTCAGGGCCTGGGAAAGCTGGCTCTGCAAGGGAAGCAAAGAGCAAGGTCATTTCCACGTCCAGGACTCATCCATCCCTCTGGATTGTGTGGGATTTGGGCTGGGGATGGGCTGCACCCAGCACTGCCTCCAGGATCCCACCACGGTGTCTGAGGGCAAGGAGAGGAAAAGCAGGGTTAACTGCCAGAAATACATATTATAAAGTTGGCTTTTTGCAAATATTAAAATGAATGCTCTATGTATAATGTTGGAAAATTTTGCTGTATGATTACAGTTTATTTTATTTCTGCTAGTAACAATACTTAGAAATAGTGGAATAAAGATATTTTTCTTGGGCTGCAGCATGGTGATGTAAAAGCTCTTGTTGTGTAACTAATTCAGAGAATGGTAAAAGATAATCAGGAAATTCTTCACATTCTTGGATTACCCTGTCTGGATGAAGATGATGGTGATGGACACCAGAAGTTCCAGGGAATGAATTTATTGATCACTCGTTATCAGACAGAAAAATGTTGATTTACAGGATGGAATGGGGGAACTGAAAGGAATTTTGAATAATGTGTAAGGCCTATGAATATGAAACATGTTGGTGCATTAAAGTGTTTCTGATTCAGTGTGCTCTGGGCTGAATGCCAAGCACCTGGCCATATTTTGCTTTATTGCCTTGTCCCTTAATGTCTTTTATTAATTTTTTAAAGTTTTACCAGAGAAATGAATCTTGTTTTTCACATTAACCATCAGCTTGGATACCCTGGCTTNTTTGCTTTATTGCCTTGTCCCTTGATGTCTTTTATTAAATTTTTTAAGTTTTACCAGAGAAATGAATCTTGTTTTTCACATTAACCATCAGCTTGGATACCCTGGCTTTGGGAAGCAGATATTCAGTGTCCACCTCCCCCACAGGCTTCCCTGGGTGATGAGGGACAAGCCACATTGTCCTGGGCTGCAGAGCAAAATGTCACCAATAAAGGCATTCAGTCACCATCTGATGGAACTGGGGTGGGTTTGGGGGAACCCTCTGGCCATGGCCCAGCTGTTCCAAACCAGCTGGGGCCGAGATCGGAANCCAGGGCCCCTTCCCAGGGAAACTCCCCCTTTGTGCAGGATCCCTGCTCCAGCAGAGCCACCTCTGCCACTGCAGGAGGGCTGCAGCCCCCATGGGATGGCCCTGCCACCAACCCCTGAGCCACAGGGCTCAGCCTGGACCCTGACTCTGCCCTGGGTTGGTTTTTGTGTGGCTGCATTTGGATTGGAGTTCTGCTCATGCACAACTGTTGTTGCTGTTGCCATCTCTGTGCCTGAGAGCCCCTGAATTTCCAAATGATAACAATTGGGAGGGAGGGGGTTTGCATTCTGCATTCCAAGGGAGGCTCCTGCCCTCCTCAGCAGACTCCTGAGGATCAAACCAAGACTCACATCCACTCTGGGTCTCACAGTGAGCAATTTGCTCCCTCCCCTGGATCTGTGTCCTCCAGGGAATCACCAAAAATTCTGCAGGATCTGACCCATGTCTGCTGGGAACACAGGTCAGTCCACCCGAATCTGACTGCAAATCACCCAAACCCTCCTGAAAGTGAAGGCCAAAGCAGGGTGTTCCTGCAAAATACAGACTGCTCCTGTTCCTCTGGAGTGGGAAGGCTCCCCCAGCCCTGGCCCGTGCTGGGCTGAGCAGCAGAACGTGGTAACAGCCATCATTATCCTCATCAAATGCCTTTTTTTCATTTCCATGGCACTTTCTGAACACTCACTCAGGAATCTTCCCCATCTCCCCGCTCCTGCCGTGATTCCAGCAGCGTGTGGATCAGCTCAAGAGCTGGACAAATCACCCTCAGCAATTTCCCTCTGTGAGAGATTGTGCCTCCTTTGTGGGCTGCAAATTGGCTGCAAAATCCTGTGGGTTTGGAGGGTTTTGGAGGGGGGGGGCTGATCTTTCTTTGAGGCAGATGCAGAAGGTGGCTGATGTCCCTAAATCTCCAAAAATCTCCAAAAATCTCCAAAAATCTCCAAAAATCTCCAAAAATCTCCAAAAATCCATCCTTCCAAGTGTTATAAATACATTTTACAAAGTTGGCTTTTTGCAAATATTAAAAGGAATTCTATATGTGCAATGTAGAAACACTTGGTTATGTTGGTACAGTTTCTTTTACTAACAAGACTTAGAAACAGCAGTGTGATGTGAAAAAAAAGCTTTTTGTAACTATCTCAGAAGAAGGTAAAAAGATAATCAAGAAATTCTTCACATTCTTGGATTAAGAAGAGGTGACTGGTACCAGACCCCGGGGAAGGAATTTTATTGATCATCTGTTATCAGAAGATCAGCGACTGACTGGAACCACCAGAAGGAATAAAATTAAAAGAAAAAAAGAAAAAAGGGAGAGGGACTTGTGAACATGTTGGTGCATTTAAAGAAGTGTGTTCTAAGTTAGGGGGTGCCCTTGGCTCACAGCCAGAGACACCCTGGTCGTGTTTTTTGCTTTATTGCCTTGTCCTTATTGTCTTTTATTAAACCTTTTAAATTCTCCCAAGAAAATGAATCTTGTTTTTCACACAAGGGATCGGAATGTGGGGCACCAGGCTGGCACCTCTTCCCTGGATTCCTGAGTGGGAGATGGGAAATGAGATGGGAGAGGGGAGCAGGGCTCTGCTGAGGCGGGGTTGGGCTGAAACCAAGAGCAAAACCCAACAGTGATGGCCGGGAGAGCCCTGGCAATCCTGCAATGGCCCAGAAAATCATGGCCTAGAAAATGACCTGGCTGCTGCTTCCCTGGGAAATGTTAATCTCCCCCCGAGTGGTTCCTGCATTTCCTTTGTAATTTATCGTGCCCGAGTCGTTAGGATGTGGAGCTAATCAGCGAATGCATCTCTAATAAAAATGGGTTTGCTCAATCAGCTCAGCAGGTCCCCCCAGCCCTCCTCCCTCCCCTAGCCAAGGTCAGAGCCCCGCAGGGATAACCCAGCCCTGCCTTTTCCAAAGCCTCCATCACCCTCCTCGGCCCTCCCGGATTTGGGGAGATGCCCCAAGCCCAGCAAGGTGTTTTGCTGAGAGCTGTGTTGCTGCAGGGCCCCAGTCCCTGATAACACAGGCAATTAATGGAAAAAAATCAGCAGGGGTTGGTTGTGTTTACAAGCTCCTCATTAAAATTGCAGCATGTTGGGTTGGGTTTTTTTTTTTTTCCTTTAAAGTCTTTAGAAGGATTTTTTTTAATTATTTTTCGCCCTCCATTAACATGTATTTCATAAAGGGTCTCTTTAGATCAACATAATTCTTTGAGGCTTTCCTGATGGGAAAGCTTTTTAGAAGTGGGCTTAAAATTTAATAAGAGCTCTGTGGTGCCTGTGTGTGTTGTCCATGGAAGTTCCTTCACCCCCAGAATTGCAGCACAACATCTCCCAGGGTGCAGCAAGCTTGGAGCCTCCACAAAAGGATGGTCCATCAGCTCAGAGCATCCCTGCCCGTGGTCTCACTGCACCCCTTTCTCAGCTCAGCCCTTCCCTCTGCTCCAGATATTCTTGATGTCTCCACTGCAAGTGAGTGAGGGGCATTATCCAGTCTGGAAAGTGAAATTTTCCCCATAATTTTAAGTCCAGTTCCTAGATATGGGTGGGCACAGGTTGCTCACTGGACACAGGAGCTCCAAGTTTAGCTTTTCACCAGCTTTTTTGTTTTTTAGCTTTTCGTTCCCATCTCCAGGATGGGTTCCCCTCCTGCTGAGGCTCTCCCAGAATGGAAACCATTCCTTGTGTCCTGCCCCTTCATCCCCTGAGCAAAGTCCCTCTCCAGCTCTCTCAGAGCCCCTTGAGGCACTGGAGTCCTCCACAAGAGCTGTCAATATTTCTGACCGTGCTGGAAGGATTTCTCCTCTCAGCAATAACCTGGAATGCTGCACTTTGCACCTCCACGTGACAACAAAATCCTCGTGGCTTTTTTGGGGGGTCAGGAACCCTGCCCTGGGTTCATCCATGGGATCATCCAGTGGGCTTGGCAGCTCCCATGTGCTGGAGTGGAGCTGAGCCCAACCCTCAACCAGCACAGGCAGAGAAATTAATGAGTGTGAAATGAAGAAAAAAATCCCTTTTACCATTGCCTTAAAATCAAGGAATTTGTTCTTTGTGGAAAGCTGCTCTCTTTTTTTTTCCATGCTCCTGTTCCAAGGCAGTAAGAAGAGACCTCTGTGATTCACATCAGCATTAATGGGAGCTGAGCATTGAAATCTCTCTGTCCCCAGAGCACTTAGGAGAGAATCTGTCCTCTCTTTGTGCTCACTAATAGCTCCATAACCCTCATCCTTCCCAGGCACGGCTGACAAAGGGATTTCTGTCACTCTCTGCCTCTCCCTTGGCCCAGCACAGGCATGACAGCAGCTGGTGCAGGAGGCTGAGGGCTCAGGACAGCTGAGCAGGCTCCAAGAAACCCAGAAAAGCATCATTTTTTAACTCTGCATCGTCAGAACCGCTCTGGTTTTGCTCCTGTACAACCCAGTTGCCAGTGATGGAGCTCATCCACACCAACTTGGAGGTGAGGAGGGAGCTGGGCTGGTTATTTTCGGAGGCACTGGGTGCTGGCTGGGTGTGACAGCTCCATCTGGCACACCGGGACAAAACTCAGCTTCACTTGACACCAGCAGGGGTGAGGAAGCTGCTCCCATTTCAAAACCCAGCTTGTTTGCAGGCTCTGGCACCGGGCAAGGATCACAAAATCACGGAATTGCTGAGGTTGGAAAAGCTCTCTGAGATGGTGGAGACCAAGTGTTCCCCAGCACTGCCAAGGCCACCACTGAGCTGTGTCCCCGTGGCTTTGAAACCCCTCCAAGGATGGA
>VYXF01001314.1:143859-154207 GCA_013397295.1 Polioptila caerulea
AGGGAGCAGGAATGGCACAGGGAGAGGGAGCTGGCTGAACTACAAAGGAGCACCAAGGAATGATGTCTGGACAATCACAGGCGTTGTGACAGCAGGGCTGAGGCCCCAGCGTGTTTGCCATGGAAGGTGAGGCTTGTTTGACACTTGTGCCTTGCAGCCTGCCCAAAAACGAGAGCAGTGTTCCCAGGAACGGTGGCATCTGCCCCGGGGCCAAGGGACACCAGCAGCCCTCACCCAGCACCTCGCTAAGGCAGCGCTGCTCACACTCCAGGGGCTCTCCCCAGTTTATCACCTCAGACCTCCCAAGGACAGAGAGCATTTCAGTCATGCCCTCAAACCTCTGTGACTTCAATCTGAGCCCGGGCAAGGATGGAGGCAGGGAGGGAGGGAGGCTGATGCTCCCATTGTGAGCTTAATGGGATTTCAGCCAGCCCTCACAGCTCCTTCACCTTTGGAAATTCCCAGCTCCTCTCCATGTGTTCCATTATTATTATTATTAATTATATTGATTATTATAATTCCCATCACAATTGCTGCTGGGCTGGAGGAAGGGCACTGGTGCTAAACACACATTTCCTGGGAGAGGACAGACAGGTTTGTGCAATTATTTCCTCAGGAGGACAAAGCAAATCCTCGGCAGGGAGAACTGACCTCCAGCCCAGCATCCTCAAGGAAATGCTGCCACAATTCCCTCCCAGTCCTCCCCTGCTCCAGCCTGGATCCCTGGGTGCTGTGGGTGGAACAGCCCTGCCAGGAAGGGAACAGAGGCTCTGCCCCCAAAGCAGAGGCTGTGTCTCGAGATCAATAAATGTGCCTTGTTAGGAATAATCCATTTCAAAGCTTGACACAGCCCCCCTTCCTCCCAGCTTGACACCCTCTGACAGAGACCATGGCACAGAATCTGAGAAACCTGCTTGGAAATCATCACAATCAGAGCTCTGAGTTCACCTCTGCACACAGAAAGGTCCTTCCCAGGCAGGAATCCCACAGGCACAGCAAAGAGTCCCTGGGAATCACAGAATCCCAGGATTGTTTGGGTTGGAAGGGACCTTAAATCCCATCTTGTTCCACCTCCTGCCATGGGCAGGGACACCTCCCTCCTAGACCAGGCTGCTCCATCCAGCCTGGAACACTTCCAGGGAAAGGCAGCAGGGAGAAGAAAAATGGTGAAGTTAACAGAAGCAGTGGATTAAAACACATTTTGACTCAAGGGGCACTGGTTATCTGGGAAAACAGAGGGATTTCACAGAGAAAAGCCCAGGTGGAAAGCAGTTCCAGAGCACAGGATGTCAGGAATGATGCCAGGGATGCCCTGTGCACCCCCGAGCTGAAGGCAGGGCCATAACCCATCATTAATTCACACACACCAACCCTGCCACAGGGAACAGCAACGACAGGGGAACTGACCATGCACATCCAGAGAGGCCAGGAGCAAGGGAAAAAAAGAGAGAATTTAGTGGAAAGGCTGCAAAGCCCAAAAAGAAAATAAAAAAAAAGGGATCACTGGTTGAAAGATGCTCCGCGTTTTCAGGGTTGGTGCAAATAACTGAACAGATATTTCCCAGGAATTTCAGCTTTACACCAAGCTGGGGCAGCCAGGCTGGGCTCTCCACAGGAGATCCCCTGGGATTTCCAGGAGGCACTGGAAGTCCCAAATGTGCTCTTCCACTCCAGTGGCTCCGTGCTGCTGCAGCTGCTCCCGAGGAGCCGGGCTCCCTCCATCCCATTTTCGGATCCTGCTCCTCCCAGCACTCCAGGCAGCATCCATGCATGCCTTATTCACATCCAATTCCCAGCTTTTTTTTTTACTTCAAACCCATCAACTCCTATAAGGTTGGTAAAGGGGAAAGGGTAATTAACACTGATGGGAAATCCCTTAACTGGCAGATCCCTCCCAGGGCAATTTCTGCTGCTACAGAACTGAGCGGGCTCCTGTTAACACCTCTCCTTTTCTGTGACACGGGGAATTTAATGGCTAATTAAATCCAAAAACCCCAGCCCGTGCTGTGCCTTCGGTGTTTGGGGTTGGCATCACCCTCACAGTCACCTCTCTGCCCTCTCCTGCTGCTCAAGAAAAATTTCAAACTCAGCTTGGGTCTTGTTCTTTCTGCCCAGAAATTCTGCATTGATCAGAGCCTCTGCTGAGCTTTTCCAGCCAGCTCCAGGTCAGGCTGTTCCCAAAGCTGCATTCAACTCTGAAGGTAAAATATGAGCTGGTTCACACTGCAAACATTTTCCTTTCAATAGGAAAGGGGAATTCTCTGACCTGCTCTCCTTCCTGCATTCATCAGCGAGGTGCCACTGGAATGGGTGAGAGCTGGGCTTCATTTCTATTTATTTCTATTCTTATTTTCTATTGTTCTATTTGCTATTCATGGCCACCTGGCAGGACCCTCACCCATCCCTCAGGAGTGGTCCCAGACNCTTTCTATTGTTCCATTTCCTATTCATGGCCACCTCACCCATCCCTCAGGAGTGGTCCCAGACCCCAAACCATCCTGATCCTTCCAGCTACAACTGGATGGTCCCTGGGGATTTGAGAAACTCACCCTGAGAGTTTTTACTCCTCACAGTAATTCCACACCAGCCTCTGCCTCTCCTTCCAGGACTTTACCTGAGCCAGGGTCACCAGAGATTTATACCCCCAGCTCTCTGTGCCTTATGTGCTTGCTGGAAATAGAAATTTATCCAATTCATCCCAGCAGGACAAGCTGAATGAACAGGGAATGAGCTGGCTTATCTATAAGGCAATTTAACAGGTAAAATGCCTCATCCCAAGAACAAACAAAACCAGGACCAAGGCTGACAAAACAACAGCTTTGAGAGTTGTTATGTTCCAGCCAAGTTTCTCTTTAATTATTCTTTCATACAGCTGGGGATGAGTGAAGCAATTTGGAGGCACTCTGAACTAATTGAATATGTGTGAGTAACACGAGTTAATCAAAGGCTGCTGGAAGCTCCTTCCAAGTTCAGGAAAGGGAAGGGAACTATCTCCCAGTGGTATGTGTTGGATTGCTAGAAAGTGCCCAGCAGGACTCCAAAAAGGAATTTGTGGTCACATGGGAAGAGGCTGTGGCACGAGGACAAAACAGGAAAGACTCAGATGGGATTTTGGGAAGGAATTCCTGGCTGGGAGGGTGGGGAGAGGCTGGGATGGAATTCCCAGAGAAGCTGTGGCTGCCCCTGGATCCCTGGAAGTGTCCCAGGCCAGGCTGGACAGAGCTTGGAGCAGCCTGGGACAGTGGGAGGTGTCCCTGCCCATGGCAGGGGTGGCACTGGATGAACTTTAAGCTCCAACCCATTTTGGGATTCTGTGACACCAAGCGAAGTTGTCCCTTGAAAAGCCTGAACTTCTGGGTGCTGGAATATTCAGAAGAGCAGGAATGAGCAATGCAGAGCAGCCCCAAAACCTCTTGAGAACATTTTCCCAGCAAAGATCCACCCTGCAGCTCTTCCAAAGCATCCTGTGAAACCTGGTGAATAAACACACTTTCCACACTCTCAGGTAATTTATTTCACACCAGGCACAGTGTTTGCTCTGCTCCCTAATTCTCCTGGTTTTCCAGGCTAGGGATGTGGGGACAGGGGAATCTCTGGGAATGGTGAAATCTCCTTGAGAGAGAGACAAGAATCAGTCTCAGGGTTGATTTTCCCCCCACCTCAGCTGGGTGCTCCTGACTTGCAGCAAGATCCAGCCAGGAGGGCTCTTCATTCACCAAGTGGCCAAGAGAAGAGAAAAAATGTGAGAGAATGGGAAAGGTTTGATATCTGCAGAGTGCAGGAACCTTGGGGATGAAGATGGACCCCAGCAGGGCTCAATCTGCCTGTTGAGGAGCTCCGGTTCAAGATGGTGCAACACAGCACTGCTCTGTCTGAGCCCTGTGTTTTTGGACATGGAATCATGGAATGGTTTGGGTTCAAAGGAACCAATTCCAGTGCCACCCCCTGCCATGGGCAGGGACACCTTCCACTGTCCCAGGGTGCTCCAGCCTGGCCTTGGACATTTCCAGGGATCCAGGGGCAGCCACTGCTGCTCTGGGCCTCCCCACCCTCACAGGGAAGAATTTTTTCCTCACATCGAACCTGAACTTCCCACTGGAATGGAATAAAAGCTGCAGGGGTTTACACTCACTCTGAGATGACCCTGGGCCCATTTCCATCTGCAAATAATTCAGAGGTCACCTCCTGGGCTCCAAGAACCCCTGCACCACATTGCCTTTGATTAACAAGGTAGCTGGGGTGGCTCCTTACTCCATTAACTGCAAAGAGCCGCCTGCCAGAAAGCTTTTATCCAAATAAATTACTAGGAGAAGGCACCCTCACCTCTGGATCCTGGGCAGGCACAGGCTGCTGTGAATCACAGGATCATTTAGGCTGGAAAACACTTTTAAATCATTAAGTCCCCAAGTGCCACACCCACACAGCTTTTAAATCCCTCCAGGGATGGGAACTCCAGCACTCCCCTGGGAAGCTTTTTCCAATGCCTAACTACCCTTTCCAGGAGGAAATTTTCCCAAATATCCAACCTAAACCTCCCCTGGCCCAGCCTGAGGCCGTTCCCTCTGCTCCTGTCCCTGTCCCTCTTCCCAGAGCCCGATCCCCCCCGGCTGTCCCCTCCGGACAGGAGCTGTGCAGAGCCACAAGGGCCCCCTGAGCCTCCTTTGCTCCAGCCTGAGCCCCTTCCCAGCTCCCTCAGGGATTCTCCAGCCCCTTCCCAGCTCGCTCAGGAATTCTCCGTTCCCTTCCCAGCTCCCTCAGGGATTCTCCAGCCCCTTCCCAGCTCGCTCAGGAATTCTCCGTTCCCTTCCCAGCTCCCTCAGGGATTCTCCAGCCCCTTCCCAGCTCGCTCAGGAATTCTCCGTTCCCTTCCCAGCTCCCTCAGGGATTCTCCAGCCCCTTCCCAGCTCGCTCAGGAATTCTCCGTTCCCTTCCCAGCTCCCTCAGGGATTCTCCAGCCCCTTCCCAGCTCGCTCAGGAATTCTCCGTTCCCTTCCCGGCTCCCTCAGCCTCTCCCCATCAGATTTCTGCTCCAGATCCTGACATTTCTTTGTTTTTTCTGACTCCAAAGCCTCTCAGCCTGTTTGCCACCCTCTGGATTTGGCCACTGAGGAATGGAGGAGGTGGGAAGGCAGTTGGGCATTGCTGGAGAAGGAGAGGCTGGATGGAAAAAGGTTGGTGGGATTCAGGAAGGCCATCACACCAAGGCTTGGGAAACACGAAGGATTCCCCCTGCTTCTCTTTAAACAGCAAATATTTCACTTTGCAAATGCAAACAGACCTTGGTCATACAGCAACTCCCTGGATACATCCCCAGGCACTGTGAGCTGCAGGAATCCCCATGGACACAACAGCAGCACATTCCCAGTGTCCCAACCTCCCCTCCAAAGCTCCTCTGGCAGCCAACACAGAGCCCTGGCCGAGTGAGCTGAGGAAAAAAAATCCTCTCTGCTCATCCCTCCTTGGCTCTGGCATCCCCTGGGCACAACCTGAGGGGCCCTTGCAGTGTTTCCCACCCCTGGTGCTCCCCAGATGTCCAGCCCAGCTGGAATCAAGTCCCAGGGTGTGATTTTTGGTGTTTGACAGGAATCACCTGCCTCCCTCATTGCAGCTGTGCTGGGACAGGAGGAGCTGAGCTCCAGGTGCCACTGAGCCCCTGGGGGATGGAAATTCCCAGGGCTGGGCTCTGCTGAGACCTGCAGGGATTTGCAACCTGAGGACACTTTGTGTCTTCAGCCTGGGCAATCCCATCCCTAAATCCCGTGGAAAATGACAATGGAGAGTGCTGCTTTCCTTCCACTAAAGCCAGGATTTGTTTCTGCTTCTCTCCAAGAGAACCTGGACGTGCTGCCTGACCTCCTCAAGGAAAGAGTGGTCCCAGCTCAGAGGCTTGCTTTAAAATCTTGGAATCCCAAGATTTAGAACCTTGGAATCATTTAGGCTGGAGAAGCCCTCTAAGAGCACTGAGTTCAACTGCCAAGGCCAGCACTGCCCCAGGCCCCAGGTGCCACCTCCACACAGCTTTTAAACCTCTCCAGGGATGGGGACTCCACCTCTCTCCTCACAGGACTTGTGCTCCAGAGCCTCCACCAGCTCTGCTGCCCTTCCCTGGATGCAGGAAACGAAAGGAAAGTGGATGAGAGTGGGGAGAAGCAGAGAGAAGCTTCTTCCTGCACTGCCCCAAAACCAGCAGAAGCTTTTCCCCCTGGGACCCCTGAGCCCTTCAGCCCCCTTTTAGTGCATGGCAAAGCCAGGCTCACCTTTGCTGCAGGTGGCAAAGACAAAAGCAGCGTGTCCCACCCCCAGCCTGACCTGAGGAGTGCCAGGGACTCAAGGGCAGAGTCAGGTACAGAAGTGATGGGAAACAACTCAGTGTTTGAGACAGGCAGGAAGAACTGCTCTGCATCACTGCCTTGCCATTTCCCAACCCAGAACACTTTCAAACCTGCTACCAGAATCCACAAACTTCTGGGAGACCTTTTTAACTTGAGCCAGCAACAGAAAAATGATTTTGAGACCAAGTTGGAGCAAGTGTCTGGGATTTCAGGGCTGTGGGAGACAGCAGAGCCCTTGGAGGTCCCCCCAGACCGTTTGTATTTGTACATCCATCTGTCCATGCATCCATCTGTCCATGCAAACACATCACCAAGCTGCTGAGCCTGCACTCTCCACACACTTCCAGCAGGAAACAAGAGGGACATGGATTGGTGAGGAATAAATGATCCAGCTCCATCTTGTGCTCCTGCTCCTGGCATGCCAAGCAGCATCCCAGCTTGTCAGGATAAAAACCCAGACAGCTGCAATATCTGTGCAAAACTGGGACAATTCAGATTCAAAACCCACTTCCTGAATATTCATCCCCGCTCCCAACAACTGCAGGAAGACAGGGACAGAGAGGGATTTGCCACAATTCTGTGTCCAGCTTGGAAATCCCAGCCCCCTGAATGACAATCGATTGTGCCTCAGCACAGATTAATTCCAACGATCAGATGGGAGAACCTCAGGGATGAAAGGGAAAATCGGGGCAGTTCCAGGGGACAGGGCTGGGAAAAACCCTTTGGATTTGGTTCCAAGGGGAGCACCCTGCACTTAACAGGGATTGATTGCCCTGGCAATTCCCTGCCGAGGAGTGAATGCTGCTGCTTTCAGGAGCAACAGCTCAGCCAGGCAGCCCGGGGTCAGCACAGGCTGTGGGGACAATCCCAACCTCCATGGGTCAGAAGGGAAGAGCATCCCAAAGAATGTTCACACCAAGAGGTGCTGGAATGGTGTGAGAGAATTCAGGAGCTGCCTGATGGGTGTAAACCAAAAGAGGGTCCATTCAGATGGGATACTGGGAAGGAAGTCCTGGCTGGGAGGGGCTGAGACGGAATTCCCAGAGCAGCTGTGGCTGCCCCTGGATCCCTGGAATCGTCCAAGGCCAGGCTGGACAGGGTTTGGAGCAGCCTGGGACAGTGGGAGGTGTCCCTGCCCATGGCAAGAGGTGGAATTGGATGGGATTTAAGGCCCCTTCCAACCCAAACCATTCCATGATTCCCTGCTGTGAGCTGTAGGTATCGACACTGCCCATCACAGAGAAAAGATCAGGCACAAAGGGACAGGCACCCTTCCAGCAAGTCTGTCCCACTGCCAAGGGCCTGTGCTCTCACAAAATGACACCACCAGACCCTTTTGCAAGAGGATCCCCACTCCAACCCACAGGTGGTTTGGTTCCTAATGCCTGGTCCCAGCCAGGATCAAGCTTGGAAATTGTGGGTGTTGATTTTTTTTTCCTTTGGTAACAAAAATCAAGGTAAATAAGCTCTTCCCCTGATTTTGCTGGATGGCTCAAGGAACAATCTGAGCTCTGGCCCTGAAATCACTCCTTCAATCATTCCTTAACACCACATTTAACTGCACAGACTCTCCCCCTCCCTAAAAAGCAAACTGACACCAGGTAGCACCAGTGAACCCCTGCAGAAACAGCTCTCTGGAGGCAGCTGAGACTTCACTGTCTGATTTCTAAAACTCCGAGAGCAACCGCATGAAAATCATCACTTGAAATAATGTTACAGCTCCACATCTGTCAGCTACATCAGCGAAAGAAATCAGTGAAAAAGCCTGGCTAAAGCTCTCCCCTGGGAAAAGGGATTTGGAAGGAAAAGCTGAAGCTCATCTTATTGCAGCCCCACTGCCATCATCTCCCACTAGACCAGGCTGCTCCAAGCCCTTCCCAAGCTGGCCTGANCACATCTGCCAGCTACATCAGCGAAAGAAATCAGTGAAAAAGCCTGGCTAAAGCTCTCCCCTGGGAAAAGGGATTTGGAAGGAAAAGCTGAAGCTCATCTTATTGCAGCCCCACTGCCATCATCTCCCACTAGACCAGGCTGCTCCAAGCCCTTCCCAAGCTGGCCTGAGCAGTAAAGTTCTCCCTCTTAAAGATTTCCTGTGTTCCAAACTCTGCCTGTTGCTTCTCACATCACAGGAGCCTGGCTCCCTCCTGCAGGTCCCCAGGCACCTGTGCCATCCTCAGCCTGGGCATCCCCCTCCTGCTGGCTGCCAGCAGCTCTGGGGTCAGTGACTGCACCCCACGGACAGGGACAGGGGCACCAAACTGCTCTGGCACATCTCCACGAGAGCTGTGAAAATCCAGAGGAGTTGTTCCTGCTCCCAGCAAAAGGAGGGCAGGAAAAGCCCTTTCCAGCAGCAACAAGCAGCACCAAACCCTTCTCCCACATGTGGTTACCCCCCTTTTTTTGGGAACGAGTGACAGCTTGTCCCTGCATGCACCCACTGACCCAATTCGGGGTGCAGAGCTCCAGAGATCTGCATCCTGCACGGCCCACAAGCTGCCAGAGCATCCCGAGATATTCCTGGAAAGCAACGCAGCCCAGGAGGTCCCAGATCCCCCCCACCTGCTCCAGTCTGTGGGAGTGGGGGCCAATTAAGTCGATGTTCATCCAAGGAATGACGGAATCCATCCCCCTGTGCCCTGTCTGCCCGTGTCCCAGTCACTTCTGCCCCAGTTCCTTCGGGCACTGGTGCGAGGAGGGAGGCAGGCAGAGGGAGGGATGGATGATGGATGGATGGAGGGATGGAGGGATGGAGGGATGGAGGGATGGAAGGATGGAGGGATGGAGGGATGGAAGGATGGAAGGATGGAGGGATGGAGGGATGGAGGGATGGAGGGATGGAAGGATGGAGGGATGGAAGGATGGAGGGATGGAAGGATGGAGGGATGGAAGGATGGAGGGATGGAGGGATGGAGCTGACGCTGATGATGGCCACATCCCTGCCTCAAGCGCTGGGACCCTCATCCTCCTGCAGCACGGACGCGTGTGGCAGCGAGCAGGCTCGGGGGGAAGCTGATCAGTATTCAGGGACAGGCTCCTGGCTGCCCGCTGCCACCCCTCCTCCTCCTCCCGGTGACTCCGTGTGCGGCAAAGAGCTCGCACCCCGCGGCTCCCCGCTGGATTTCACGCCTCCCTCCCTCCTCCCCAGACCATCGCTCCCTGTTGCTTTCCCGGCTCTGCGGCGTAGATGTCCCCGATCCACCCCCGGGCCCTGCCAGCTCCTTTGGTGGCCCCCCGGCTGGCGGGGTCCAGCTGGCAGAGCTGGATTTGGGGACCCACGGGGGGCATCATCTGCACGATGCCAACGTCCCCAGGCCGAGGGGCAACACGGAGTGGGAGAGGATGGGCGAGGATGCTCCCACCCTGCCAGCTGGGCAAGATGGAACGCGTGGGGCAAGGCGGCGTGGCCGGGGCTGCTGGCAGGAGCCGGGGCTCACCTTGTGGAGCTTCCACATGGCTCCCAGCGCCTTGACCTCGTGGCTGGAGTGCTTGCCCTCCTCCAGGCACTGGTAGCAGACGGGGCTCTTGCACTGCACGCAGTACATGCTGTGGTTCTCCAGCTCGTGGTCGGTGCAGGTGGAGATCTTGCGAGGGCTGAGGCGGCGGCTGACGCGGCCCTGGGCCGGCGGCACCAGGCGGTGCTTGGCCAGCGGTCCCCGCGGCGGGTGGCACCGCAGGCGGCACGGGTCGCAGTAGAACACGTCGCACTGCTCGCACATCACGGCCGCCTCCTTGGGCGCCTTCTCGCACAGCTGGCACCGCAGGGCCGCCGCCCTGCCCTGCTGGTAGCGGTCGATGACGCCCTCGAGCAGGCGGTTGCGGGGGAAGCCCCGCAGCCCGCGCTCGTCCAGCACCAGGCTGCGGTGGCACTGCGGGCAGGTCAGGCACGCGTTGCGCGGCGGCGGCGGCGGCGCCAGGGCGGCCGGGGGCGGCGGCGCGGCCGGCGGGAACACGCGGACCCCGTTCGGGGACTTCTGGCACGGCGTGGTGGGAGCGCTGGCGAAGCCCCCGTAGGAGCC
>VYXF01001315.1:8424-24787 GCA_013397295.1 Polioptila caerulea
CCTGTGCTCTCCTACTGCATAAAGGAGTAAAAAATGGAATTGTATTGCAATTGGGGTAGTTCTGATTCCATTCCATTCCAGTTTCCAAATCCTGAGGTTTATATAATATACATGAACTACTAAAGCTACGCAGAAAAAATAAGCAATGGGTTCCCAAATTGTTAATAATGTCAAGATATATTAATTTAATTTCCGTGAAGTGATAAGTAAGAGGCAGTCTAGCAAAAATTGTGCTATGCTATATATTTGCCTAAACTCTGCAAAAAAAATTTAATTTCTTTGAAGACCTGATAAAAAAATCTCTCTATTTTTAATGCCATTGAAAACCAAACCACAAGAACCACAGAAATCTATTAGAGAGTTTTCAGTTCTGCTTGTAATTACCCATGGTCTTGGATCCCGTAATGAGTCTTGTATTCTAACTCAGCAAAAACGTAAGTGGGCATAATGTTGACAACAAAAAAAAAGCAAACAGAATAAACTGGTATTAAAAGGCTTCAGAACTCTGATGAACTCTGTAGTGACTTGGGAAAACTGGCCAGTTTGCTCTGCCCTTTCTTTCTACATATTGCATAATGATGTGCTAGTGTGAGCTGGGATAGAGTTAATTTTCTTCACAGTAGCTAGGATCGGGCTTAGTTTTGGATTTGTGATGAAAACAGTGTTGATAATTCAGGGATGTTCTGTTTCTTACCTATACAAGAGTGATGAATGATTTTGGGAGCAGACACAGCTGTGACATGTGACCCCAAATGCCCCAAGGGAAATTGCTTATGACCATATGAAGATCACAAATATAGTAATGAACGAAAAACTGTGTGAAGAAGAATGTTTGGAGAAGGACGTTCGGAGTGAAGGCATTGCCTTCCGAAGTCACCATTATGCATAATGGAGCCCTGCTTTCCTGAACACCTGCCTGCCACCTGGGATAATTAATTCCTTGATTTGCTTTGCTTTGCTTGCACATGTGGCTTTTGCTTTATGTATTAAACTGTTTTTATCTCATCTTACTACTTTTATCAGTGGATCACGTCAGGTTACTGGAGCCTTATTTTCTGCTATGATGAGAAGGACTAGACTTCTTTACTCCAATCTCTTCACTGAGATTGAAAGTCCCAAGATATAGAAGAAGAGCAATTTCTAGTGAAAAATTTTTTAAATGTTGTTGAGTGTTTCAGTCTTCCCCATTTCAACTGTCATCAGATCCTGTGTCTTATGAGGGTCCAATTTCTTTTGTCTTCCTTTTTTGACTAATGAACCTGTATGGAGCACTTATTACTTTTCACGTCCCCTGCCAAATGTGGTTTGGCTAGATTTGTCCCTTAGCTTTCCCAGTCTCATGGCTACACTCCCAACCCACATCCCCATAATCTTCCAAGAATCTTCTGCTTCTAGTGCATATCCTTTTTCATCTTGAGTTTCAGTGTGAGCAAAAGATCTTTATTCATCTATGCTGGTCTCCAGTGCCCTTGCCTGATTTCTTGCAAAGATCTTGTACTCTAAGAAAAATATCATCAAATATCTGACCGATCCCTTCTGCACCTTTATTCCTGAAAGCAGTTTTGCAGAATGTCTGTCCCATTCACCAGTTCCTTAAGCAACTGAAAGACTACTTTTCCAAGGTTTAAGATCTTGACTTTACTTTTTGCTTGGCCTATATCCCTTGAGATAGTGAAATTCACCAAGGCACAAACACCACAATCCAGGCTTCTACTGATATTGACCCCTCTAACAAACACATGACAGCAAACTTTGAGAATAGCTACAAGTGTAAAAATCTTCCTTTCAGGAAACATTTGTTTGTGTCAAATTACAGTGGTGGAACAAGAGAATTAAGTCGAACCTGACCAATACCCAAAACTTTACAGTTTGTTTTTTTCCCAGTCTTTGGAATTTTAACATCTTTATGTTAAATATTACAAGGAAAAAGTACCTGCTAGCTGACTGTGAGTGTATGATGTTATCATTATCTTGAAGTAATGGTGGAGTAACTGTACACAACATTTTATTGTGCAGAAGTGTAATCTAAAACAGAAGAAACATCCATTTGTAATGCACTGCAGCTGCCATGAGGATCTGTGTGTAAGGCTCCTGTAAGCCAAAGAACTTACATACCTCAGTCAGTGAAAGCACGTTTGGAACTCTGCAGAAGTAATTTCCAAAATACTATGATTTGATTAACCAAATATCAGTGCTCGCAAATGTTAACTGAGATTTCACAGGAAGTAAGAGGGAGCAGTGTCAAAACCAGGGGTCTTGTACAAATAAGTGGTGGTCTCTTCACAATAGAAAGGGTAGGCAACCTTTGTTATATATTGAATATATTGAAAAACAATATATTGTTTTCAAATTATACTGCAAAAGGGAGAAGGTAAGGTGAATAATAGATTAGGTTATTTTATAATATCTGACAACTGTAAGATTTCAAGTAACTATGCTTTTTACTTTTGCTTGAAATCAACTTATGTGAAGGAATCTATTCCCTTTGCAGCCCAGCATCACTACTGAGCATCCAATATGACTTTCAGAATTAAGTATGAGATTATATATTATTTGCTACCTTGTGCTGTATATGCATTTCATGATGGGATTACAAGTAACATTTTGGAAGGCTATTTTTGTCATAACCTGGAAGTAAAGCAGTCTCAAATAGAGATTACGTTTCTAGTTTTGAGATAATCTCAAAAGTTTCAAAGCAGTATTTGCTACATTAGATGTTGGAGAAAGATGATAACTTACAGAATATGCTGAGTTGAAAGGGACCTACATAGATCATCAAGTCCAACTCCTGGCCCTGCATAGCACCGTTCCCAAGAGTCACACCATGTGCCTGAGAGCATCATCCAAATGCTTTTTGAACCCTGTCAGGCTTTGTGCTGGGACCACTTCCCTGGGAAGCCTGTTCCAGTGCCCAAACACAAGGAGAATATTTTCCTAATATCCAGCCTAAACCTCTTCTGACACAACTGCAGGCCATTCCCTTGGTTTCTGTCACTGGTTACCATAGAGGAAGATATCAGTGCCTGCCCCTTCTCTTCTCCTCACAAGGAGGCTCCAGATGTGATGAGTTTTCTCCCCAGACTTCTTTTCTCCAAGCTGAACAAACCAAGTGCCCTCAGCCCCTCTTCACACGGCTTACCCACAAGGCCCTTCACCATCTTCATGACCCTCCTTTGGACACTCTCTAGTAGCTTTATATTTTTTTTTACATTGTGGCCCCCAGAGCTGCCCCCAGCACTGGAGGTGAGGCTCCTCCAGAGCAGAGCAGAGCAGGACAATCCCCTCCCTTGCCCAGCTGGCCATGCTGTCCCTGCTGCCCCCCAGGACACGCTTGGCCCTCCTGGCTGCCAGGGCACTGCTGGCTCATGTTCAGCTTGCCACTGACCAGGACTCCAGGTCCCTTTGTGCACCACTGTTTTTCAACTTCCCAGTACCGAGTCTGCACATATATCCATGGTTGCCCCATCCCAAATTCTTAGATACTCACCAGTAAAATGGCTTGGACTGATGGATAATCGTATGAATTGCTGTTGTGTATTGCAATTCTTCCTTAATTTGAGGAAGCCACACAGCACTCTCTAAATCCAGACTCTTTTGTACGCTTGCAATACCAGCACTTTTTACTTTACACTGAAGATTTTTATGTGACTTATAAATCTCCTCCAGGGGTTGTGGTTATCATAAGATAATCACACCCTTGGGGGATTAAAACCACTTATCTCTGGATCATGACTTCTAATACCCCAGGGGTGTGATTATCTCAGGAAACTCACACTCTCTGTCATGCCTAATTGCTTAATTATTACAGTGGCAAGTTCACACTACTATGTAGGAGCGAAGGTTGTGTCAGCAGTTCTCTTAGAAATCTCTGTTTTGAGAAACCTGCCATGAAAAATCTGCTTCAGGCTGAAGCCTGCAAAAAAATATTCCACCTAGGAGAAGATATTTCTACCAGATCTGTAAGAATTATCTTGATAATATTTTAGTAATATCAGTGAGAAATAAAAGTTAACTTTATATGTTTATGTTACAATTGACAATCAGCCAAGGTTCTGACAGCAAATTAAATGGAGTCAGAGATAACTACATTTATTTAAAGATATTTATAGTTACGCAATGATTTAAATTCACAAAGTCTTTGGGCCAAAGTATACAAGAGTAAAATGTTTCTCTGAAAGTTTGTTATGGCTTCAATAAGAGTCAAGAAGGAATAAAACTTACTGAATTATAGCACTAATGAGTCCAAACCAGCTGGATTGCACTCAGTGAGCACATAAGTACAAACTGAATTTCCTAACCAGGTTCCAAGAATCACTGATAACATGGATTTACAGGCAGAAATTCTTGCTTGCACAAGTTTCAAAATTTAGACATATCTACATCTTGTAGTTAAAAACCTGCCAATTTATATTTGTAGAGCTAGGAATCGCTGTTCTTTTTACTTTTTAATTTAAGTGAAAATGGATACTTAGCACACCAGTATATGCTGGTGTTCTTGCCCTGTATCTTAAGTATGTCTAAAATAATAGTAGTAATGGTAACTCTGCAATGTATTTCATACTTTCAGCAGTTTAAAATATTCTCTCTATTTTGCATGAAAAGCTGATTTTCAAATGTTCAGTATTCAAGTAGGCTCATATGAATTTATGGGCATAGGTCTATTTTTTCCAAATAAAATTGAACAAACACATAATATAGCTCTTGCATTAGTTTTTTTGGGTTTTTTTTTACCTTAAGCAAATGCAAAAACACCATGAAAATATATATATTTTGAAGAATTTTATAAAGACCATGTGTGGAAAAGGACAGGCTACAGAGAATTTGGAAACAGATCAATGATATAATTACTTATTTTTTTCTTACAAGATAAAATATAAAATTGAACACTGGTTTATGCTTTTTATGGGAACATTATTTACAATTCAAAAATTATGCAGGAAAATCTTTACACTTCTGTCCCTATATTTCCTGACAGAACAGGACCTGAACTGGTTAGAAGAGCAAGATAAAACCAGTAACTTGAGGAATTTTTAAATACTATTTGTGTGTGTTATTTTCTGCTTTATTTAGAAAATAAAGGAGACAGTATGTTAGTTATTTTTCTCTAACCTGGCTATGGCTGGAGTGATCATACCATCCACATGTATGAATAATGTGAGCAACCTCTCTGCACTTCTCTGTTAAAGACTGTTATTCACAGAACCTGACACACGTAAGGAAAAAAAAAAACCAACCTGAGAGTAGCTTGTGTGTAACTGTAGTAGCTCATCTGGCCAGTCAAAGAGACAGAAAAGAAGATTATTCCTCAATGAGAAACTTGAGGAAGAGGAAGGTGGATTACATTGATGGACTGCAGATTGCCCAGGTCTTCTGTAGGTCATAGTTCACAGTGAATAGCTAGCAACAGATAAACAGAAAACTTTCTATGATGCCTAAAAAATACTTTAGGATGCACAAGGAAGTTGACAGAGATCCAGAGAACATTATTACTTAAGAAAAAAAATGGGATTTTCTTTTTTTTTTAGATTTTTAAAACATTAATTCCATGGATATAGTTTAGACAAATTTAAAACATCCTTGTGCCATTAAAAAGAGGAGTGTTTAGCTCTGCAGAAAAAATTCTTCACGTCACCAGATCTTGCAATAAGGCTGGTCCATCATTCTCTGCTGAATTTTCTACTTCAGTACTGAATTTGTTTTCAAATGACAAGTTAATTTAACCATGTGAAATAATGGCATACTTTACTCCAAATAAATAATGCATTTTGTATGGATTCTACCACATATTAAGACTTTAATCCTGCTTTCCTGGAGATAAGCAGTCCTGGAAAGACAACTGAATGCTGTGGATGACTGACAGTGCTATACTCATTTGATACTGTTAGAAAAGGCAGTTTAATCTGGTAATATTTTTTTGTTGTTGCTTTATTCATCTTTTCTTCTCTATTATTGTCCACCTGGCATGCCTGTTTTTTACCTTGTCTTCCACCTCACAGTAGGACAATAACTATACAGATGTATTGACCACCAACAGATGAACAGTGGGTAAAATCAGCTGGTGTTTTTGATCATGGAGTCCAAGATGGTTTATAGGGAAAAACACTCTTTTTTGAACATTACTAGTTGCTAAGTGATATGATAGACACTGTAAACCCAGGATATAGTTTTGGTATCATGAAAGCTTTTTGTTATGTACTACTAGAAAGATGAGAAGGAGATTGGGTCATATTATACAGAGGATAAAATATATATCTCATATAAATCAAAGCACTGCTCATATACAGATTAGTGAAATACATAATTAGAGATGAAAAAGGGGCTTTGTTTTTCCTGTGAGGTACATTAGTTAGTGGAGAGAGATATACCATATGATGTCACTGTAGAATAAACAATGAATATTTCTTGCCCACTGGCTCACAATTATAGTCAAAGCATATTTGGATTATGTCCTTTCAAGAAGAAATTCCATTTAAAATTACTTACCATGAGTCCTTGCACTCTGGATACAGTAAAAGGTAACTTGACAGCTTATGACAATGATCCTGAAATGTCTGTGTGGGTATTTGTGTGTGCATAACAAGGTAGTGAAAACTGTTAGAGGGCAGTGGAATGGCAGAGACATGAAACAAGAGGAAGACAAAGAGCAAGAGAACCAGAGAAGAGAAGAAAGATACAGAAAGCAAGAGAGAAAGAAGAAATTGTTTATTTTGAGTAGAGAGAGTAGAGAAAAAGGACAAAACCTCCATTAAATTCATGAGAAATAAGAGTGACAAAACATGAATGAATGAAGTGAAGAGAAATAAGGATGGTTGGTGATGATTTGCCAACTGCATTTCTGATAGAAGTGGTGAAATTCTAGATTATACACTTGCATTGTTGTGATTTTACTGGCTGGTTTATTTTGCTGGAGCATTTTATAAGTACTTATTCAAAGATAAAAACACTCTGGATTTTCCATTAATGCTACTTTGAACTACTGCTACCAATCAAAATAAAATAATTTTTCTTACATATTTTATTTTATAGCTCTTACAGCTACACCAAACAGTATTAAAAATGCTTAACAGGAACTTTAAAGAGGCTGAAATTTGGTTCTCAGCAATTTTTTTTTTTGCATAAATAATAACCTTCAGAGACTAAATTTATGACAGCATTATGGTGCCCACTGATGGCTGTACAACATTAAAGCTAAACATGAGCTTTAGCTACATTATTTGGTCTTAATTCTTTCTCTTTCAGACATCAGAAAAGTTTGACCTGTGCTGTTTCCTTAAATAACTGAAGAAGACAGCATATGCCTCTCTCAAACTACTTTTATGTAAGCAAAAAGAAATAGCTTTGAACCTGTCAGTTTAAAAATAGAATATCCTACTAATTTTTGACTGTTTCCTTAATTCAAAACAGTTTTTTTTTTAAGTTAAAGAAAATTATAAATACTATAAAAAAGCAACTGCCTCAGAAATAAAGAACAGGTGTCAGTAACTCTGGTTTTCTTATCACTCATCCATAGCAAATGCTGTACAAAAAAATCCAAAAATTATGGATTGCAATTAGAATGATTCTGACCATAATTTTTAGAACATCTTCCTTTCCCCTAAGTATTGGAAACCTAATTGCTAATTTTAGCAAAATTATATATATGTAACATATTACATATTATATAATACATAATATATACAATTATGTATTGTTTACAATGTCAACTATATGTGCATGTAGAGATTAATTAAATTGTTGAAAATCTTATATTTCTTCTGCTGCTGAAGGAGCTTGTGAAGACGAAGCATATTTTAAAGAATATTTTCTATCTTATCAACATAATTTCATGGGAGATAAAATCTATCATAATAGAGCAATAGATAAATCAAATTTTATTGAATGCTGATAAACCATTACAAAATTTATTGCTTCTTTCTGGTATAACAAATCTGACCTTTTGTCAGACATCAGCTATCTTATTCTTAATGAATTTGAAAAATTACATTACAGAAAGAATGTCTGTAATGAATGCTCTGTCACTATGATGTGAGCATATGTGACCAGTAGTTGCAATAACAGTATAAAGGGCAGGTAGGAATTTTTATTTCAATACAAATCCTAAGAAATCTTACATATGTATCAAGTATGTAATTCCTTGTTCTTCTTTAAATTAAGGTAGTATTTAACCTGGAAAATATTAAAGACTTATTCAATATTTGTCTGTCTTGTAGTTTTCCTGCAAAATAGAATAGTATGGGGTAGGATGGGAAAACCAGGAATGGATGAGCTGAAAGAGTGGTTGCAGCCTCTAAATACTGTTCCAGTTTTAAAGACTGTTAGAAAATATGTGATAAATGCGTTGGTATTTTTAAAATGTTGCTGAATTCAAGGACTTATCATCTAGATTATACCATCTTCTTCACTTTTCTCAGTCACAAGAAATGGACCAAAATCTTGGTGTTAACCCAGTCCTCTTTTTATTACCTTTTAGTAAGCAGAATGAAGCAAATTTGCCTGGAATATTTACTTTTCCACTTAACTGTAGTATGGCTTTTCAAGTTTTGGTGTCCTACGGATGTTCACATCACCAATGGCAAATATGACAATGACAACAGTACTTGTAGAGAGCCTCGGGATGAATTTCTGTTATGCCAAATATCTCTATGTTTTTTTAATGTATTTTAAGGGAAGTGTTCTTTGTTGATTTGGTGGGGTTTTTTTTTTTCCCAAATGGCAGCTGCAGTAGGAACTCAAAAAATTTGTAGATGATGTATCGCGTGTGACAGCCTTTATATAATAATTTATCCTTCATGGCAGGAAGGAATTCCACAAGTGCCACCACTTATTACAATTTTCACAGTTCATAGAGCTTATAGTTGGAGGGAGCTTCTGGGTCATTTGGTGCAAGACTCAACCTATGCATTAAGTTTCCTCACGTAACATCTACCATCTCTTCGAGCATATCTGATGGAGCTTTAGTGACTTCCTTGTTGGTGACTGCATTAACCCATTGATACCTAAGCTGAATTGCTTTTGTCAACCTACCATTCTTTGGGATGATTCCAAGTTTAAGCCCCCAGCTTCCTAAGCACACAAACAACCCCCACCCCCACCCTTATTTGTTTGGGGTATTTTAAATGAACATTTATGGTAAAATTAATGAGCACCAATCTAAGATTCCTAAGACAGAAGTATTAAGCTTAGCTGAACATTAAATAACTTCATAAATGGGTTTGTAGAGCCCTTTGATACTGTAGCTTCTTGAAAATCAGTATTTTATCTATTAATTTCATTGGCAGTATCTGTAAAGAAAATGTCAGTTAGCAGCAAACCCAAGTTTCATAAAGGTCTTCTGCAACATAAGATAAAAGAGAACAGAAAGTTTTGTTTAATAAACTGGAGTTCACTGTGTGAATTACTTTTTCATTGGAGAACTAGAGCTCAGAAAACCTCTAAAAATTATGTTTGGGAGAGCCTTTTTTTTGAGAATAGATAAGAAACAGTCTGATTGTTTGACAGCACCTCAGGATTTTTGAGTTTTAAAATCCATCTTATCTTGTGCCAAGATCTTCTAAGACAAAAACTGCCCAATTGACCACTTCACCATCTTATTTCCTTGGTAGTTAATTTTTATCTCTTTTCCTCATATCTTTTTTTCAATATTTTTCTGCAGTTACATTTTATAGAGTGTACCATGTTAACACCTCTAAACTTTTATGTGCTTTCTAGTTCATTGGCATCCTTTTGTAGAAGAAAGTCAGATATGAGTATATTCCTGTGTTAATGCTGCATAAAAAAATATTGCATCCCTTGTCTTACTAAGTTTTGCTAAGATTGTAGTTCTTTCATTGCATGTTTTGGATCTCCTGGTATCAGTTCAATGTAGTAGTTGTTTCTTTGGGAAGCTATTGATAGTTTCAACAACTGGTATATGGAATACTTTGAATTGCTTAGTTCCTTCCTTCCTTTTTTTTTGTACTTTTTTTTAAATTTATGACAGAATTTTCTGCTATATTAAATGGCAGGTATTTCAACATTTTGTGATTTATCTTTACATAGTGTAAATAATACCTGTATCTTGAGATAAGGCAAGAGATTTCTGAAGAGTGATCCCTACAAATTTCATCACTTCATGGAACGTATTTTCTACAGAGGAAATAGAAGATATTTTCACTATTAGTAGTGAATCATAAGGACACAATTTGTCAATGTTAAATCCTATGTTGAGATTGAAAGTGCCACTCACCAGGGCATTGATGATGACTTCCTCAGCATAGTCTACCACCAGCCAGGCAGGCACTTTTTTACTAGTTTCTTACATGAAGGATTTCAATTGCACGTCACTGGGCTGGACTTCAACTAAGAGACCAAGTTTTGACGAAGATATTTTCCTTTTTCTACCTGTTTAATAAGGATAAAAATTGCTAGAATGCTAGACTTATGCTCCTGTGACCCTCTGAAGAATAGCTGAGTCCTTTCCAAAGCCTATGTCTATTTTTGTTTCAAAACACACCTAGAATTGTCTAAACTGGAGGAACTGATTCCTAATTTTGTTTTAAGAAGTGACTGATCTGTTTTGCATACACTGAGAACAGGTCAGCCTAAGGTAGATGCTCAGCACGGACATTTTTAGCCCAAAAACCTGAAGTCTGACCAAGATATGTAAATCATGATGTTTAAATTGAAAGCATTAGAGAGCCTCAATTATACCAGATTATGCTTCCTATGACATGAATTATTCCATGGTCATTTCTGGCTGTGTTTTGACATCTATGCTATCAGTATAAACATTTACTCATACCCAGAATATCCTTGAAGATCCATCAACAGACCAATAGCAGAATGCCCCTGTAAGTGAAACCTTTTAATCATGATTTCAAAGTAGATGAAAACTCTTTAGAAATTCTGCTTCAAGAAATTATATGAGAAAATTATATGTTAATATAAGGAAAATCAAATGGGTCTTGGTTGATTCTTAACATTTCTGTCAGAAGAAGAGCTGATTTAATTCATGTACTTTATTATACACAGTGAAGCAGGGTTAGTATATTGAGACAGCATTAGGAAAATGTGCACAGTGTAAGCACAAAGTTTTAAGGATTCAGGTTAGATTATTTCTCTGCCAAGATAATATATTAATGATCAAAGTTGACATTGACAGCTATGGGAAAGAGATAACAGACATCTTACTGTGCAAGATGAGAGCAAAAGGATCCTCTGTCTCCCATACCTGCTAGTTTGTGCTGAAGGGCATTTAAAATCTTTTCCCCTGTTGCTATACTTGGTGGTGAAAAAGGAATTCCAAACACAGAGTCTTTTCTCCCTCTCTCTTCCCATGGCTTCCCAATCCCCTTCCCAGATCTGTAAAGGAAAGCTTCATTCAGTCTTCTTATTCATTGCACATTTGTTTGAAAATCAGCCAAAGTACTCATTTACTATCCCGTGTAAATCCCACAGGATTTCTTTGGCTAGGCTGGTCATATATTGAACTTAAAAGTAGGACATTTGGCTGGAGAAAGTCAGGAACGTAAATACAGGTTAGTCTCCCTGAAATACCTTTCTGCAATATCAGAGTAGAAAGTGATAAAAGCACTTATTTACACAGAGTTAAAATAGTAGTTGCCACACAGCTTCCTCAGAAAAAAATTGTACGACAGGTAAAATATGTCATATGTGTATTATTCTCATATAAAAATATATATAAATATTTCACACTTTAAAAAATGTTATCACAGCTATGCATCCTTTTTATAATAAGACAAAAAAGTCCTAAATACTGGGGCAACCCTTTCCCTCTGGGTGAGTTGCATTTTTCTCCATTGTGAAAATAATATGTCACCATCAAGAGGTTAATTTGGAGACATTTTAATGCATTTTTTATGTAAGATGCAACCATGAAAATTTGATTGCAAATATGTGTGTCTCTGTGTCTGCAAATGTGCTTGTATTGTCTCAAATAAATAAATAACATATTCTGGGGGTCTTTTACTGCACGCATGGGAACCTCAAGTAAGAAGTGAAGTTCTACAGAACAAGATTAATGACATGCTAAATATTGTGAAGATTTGTTTCCTGATGGAAATGTAGTCAAGGGGATATTTTCTGTAGAGAGGGGAATGAAGAGGGAGAATATTATGAAAAGGTAAGTACCATATATATAAAAATGTAAATGAAATCTGCTGCTTAAGCGGCACTCTGATAAGGTTCAATGAAATAGAGATAAGATGGGAGGCCAGAGTGCAATTTGTAATTCATTGTAATTCAGAGCAGAGTTTCAGACCTCTGTTTATTTGGGCAAATACCCAAATAAATATCTCCCATGGATTGCTGAGTATCCTCAGAGAAAAATTCCTTAAACTTTGCAACAAAGTGAAACACATTTGTGGACCCTGAGCAAGAGAAAGAGGGCTAGAAGGTTTTTATCTTCATTGTTGGGGTGGTGATTTAGGAGTAGAAATCACCATAGTCAGAGATTTTTATCATGTTCATAGTGGTATTTTACACAGAACAGTGCAATTCTGAGAGTTTGTACTAGAAGCATCTACACCGGAATAGCTTGTGTGTGGTGGATAGTACTCCTGGGAAATAATGCTCTAAATCATTTATCAGTTAGAAAATATCAAACACCAGTTGGATTTCATATCTCTGTGCATTCAAATAACTGTATTGCAGCTGAAGCTGCAATTAAATTCAGATCAGTTGTCAATAGGAAATCAGAGCAGTTTTTTTCAAAAGATACCAAAGAAATATAAATAAAAATATGATGTGATTTCACATTCCAAAGGGAAAACAAACAAACAAACAAAACCCACAAACCCCAAAATCCAAACCAAACCCCATCACATTCTCATTTTGAAGAAGACTAAATGCCACTGCCTTCTGGTCACAGGTTTAGTTAGGCCTGTGGAGAGAGTCAGAGTTGCCATGTGAGACCTTCAAATTAGTCCCTGATATGAAAAAGAAAGGTGTCAGATGATTCTCTTCATGAAAGATTGGAAACCAAATAAACGTAACAGTGTTAAACAATGGGGAACTTTCCAATTGAAGCTAGCATGTACAGATACCTGTGAAGAGTGCAGTTGCCAAATTTAACAATTGCCATGGGGACCTAAGCAGTTTCTTTTTAATGTTTGCTTGTTTGAGAATGTATTATTCTCTTGGAACACAGGCAGAACTCAGGTATTGTATGCACAATTCCCCTGCAGATATGCAGATGAAGAGCCCAGGGAAGCAGCCCAATGATACCCATCCTGACTGAGACAGTGGCTGTATCTCAGGGTGGAAATTCTCCATCATGATGGAGGTTCTGTTTCTTTATGGTTTTCACTAGATAGTCTGAGGTGCAGGCTAGTAGAAGCTCTGCAGATCCATTAAGACAGAGACTTACCTGTAGGTGTATCTGCAGGGAAGAAAAAGCTTTCCTGCCAACAGTCTTCACATCCGTGCATATTCCTTAAAAAGAGGGTATCTAGGCTTTGGGCAGTACAATGTGCTCAGCTGCAATCAGGTTTGCTTTGCCCCAGAAGAGTCCCTGTGCCAGCTCATGTGTCATATAACCTGTATTCTGGGAACCTGCAAAGCTTAACTTGTAAGGCTCCTTCCATTCGAGGCTGCCTCTTGCTTTGTGCTCTTCTTCTCTCAAAGGCAGTATTAGTAGAAATGCATTTGTGAGACCCTTCCCACACCAGTGACAGAGGTCCTGAGAGGCAGTTAGAAGACCTAGTGGAGCTGATTTCAGTGCTCAGCTTGATGCTAACATCAGTTAAGCTTGGACATTCACTCAGTGTTTCACTGCCACTGGAATAGTGTGGAAAAGATGGCAAACCAGTGAAGAAGGGTAATAAGCAATCCTCCCGTGGCAAACTTCTGCAAGTCCTTGTATCATGGGCAGTCTGTATAGTTTTACAATGAGAAGATATGTCATGCTGCCTCCAAGAACAAACTTCTTCCCTGTTATTTCAAAATGAGTGCCTGTGGTTTTTTGTTCATCATCAGCTTTTCAGCTTTCTCCAGCTGAGGAATGTGACACTGCAGACTGCAGATGGCTGTATTGCCCAGATATAGGTCTTGTAGACTGGAATGAGGAAACATTTACATGCCAGCAAAAGTTACGACATAGATTTACATTTCCCCGAGACAACTTCTACTTCCACAGCTCTTCAAAATTTTCTCAAAAGAAATCTAAAGTCAGACAATGTCACCTTGAACATTCCTTGTTGACAAGTTAAGATATTACAATCTCAGACATTCCCTGCGCAGTCAAGATAGTTCTCCCCCACAGTCAGCTTCCCAGGAGGTCAAGTGTGTTGTTGTGAATCTGACTGGTGTTATCTGTGTAAAGATCTTACCAGATGCTTTTGACTAAAGCAAATTATCAAAGCTCTGGTCTTTTCAATGCTGTGGTTTTCTGAGGATTTCATTGGAGAGAATTAAAAAAATTCCAGTGTCCAACATACTCAGTTTGGATCCTCACATTGTGGTCTTTCCTGTCATACTGCTTCCAATATGATTCATGGGCTTCCAAGCATGTTCTTGGCTTTGCCCTTTGATCCACCGCTTCCTTTGGCTAGTACAGGATGTGTTTTCTGACCTCAGCCTGGCCTTAACAGCTGGGTATGACTTACTACGTCTAGATCACTGCCAGTACCTGTAGCAATGAGAATGGAGGGATATTGGGAGCATGTGAATTCTTTTGTTCCAGGTTTTTATGAAGATATGGAAATATAAAATAATATATTTCCAAGCAATGTCAATGTCAAGCTAGAGGTTATTCCTATACCTTCAATTTATAAAGTTGTTCAAGAAATTTTATTGTAAATAATTACATTTATACCAAACTATTAGCAGATGCTAAGTGCAAACGACTGCAACTGGAGATATTTAATATAATCCATATTAAAAACAGAATTAAAGACAGTAAAAAAATATATTTTCAGAATACTTCAGTAGCATCTGGACATCTTTTCTCACATTTAATTAATCATGTAGAAACTGCCTACTCTCCTGTTGTGTTGCCTATATGCAAGAAAGAAGCAGGATGCTAAGAAGAGTTCCAATGTTATTGTACTTCTGAATCTATTGACTCTGCTGAAACATTTAGTTCACTTACAAAGATTGTAGCTCGCGACATTAAGACCTTTTAGGAGTATTAGTTTAGCAATTGCTTTGTGGAGTTTAACTTAAATGTCAATATGCACTGTTATTTTTAAATTACCTCTTTTAAAAACTTCAGGAGCTCTTAATATGACAGGAAATTGTCATTTATAGTCTGCTGAAGTGTATGGAACATTGTGTTTTGAATTGTCTGTCTTCTGTATCGGTCTAAAAATTTCTGTCCAGTTTTGTTCCAGATGACTGGAGTTTTTAGTTTAAAAATTGAGGGGATAGTATGATCTACTTTGCTAGAAATGTATCAGTGTATTGAACAATGATGTACAGTTTCATTTGTTTACAAAAAGAAATTACAAAATGACAGTGTGCCAAAGTGTCAATCTGATTTTGTTGGTCCTAATTTTACAGAGGTCGCTTTATATGATCCTGATGTTTTTTGTTGTTGCTTAACATTTACCTTGAATACAGATATTCATTGAAATAATATTGTGTTCTAGTATTTTCTGACACTTTTTCTTTCACTTTTTGTGGAATTTTTGAGTGAGTCATTATGAATTCACAAAAGCTTAATTGACACTTAGCTTGTTTATGATATGAAGAAAGAAGATTCAAGCATTTGCACTCATTTGTGCAATGAAGTTTTTATTTCTTGAAGTTCATAGTTAATAAAAATATTTTAGATTAAAACAATTATTTCGTCTTTTACATTTTTTGAATTTTTTTTTCATTCTGTCTAAAAAGGAGATAATATATATATGTGTAGCATCTAAATTTTGCTCTGTAATCCTGTAAATACTTCATTAGTAGATAGTAATTTAACAATTTATTGATGAAAATAAAATATCCTATAACTACAGACCTTATGTGTTGAAATTAATCTTGCCAGCTTATCCGTATGTCCTGTTCACCCCCTCTATACTTTCAGAGCGTGTGCCTGTGACAGTAAGTCGTAAGTGATAACTGTCCTTTGCCTGTTCCAGGTTCAGATGTCTCAAGCCTAAGGTGTGTTTGGGGGAAAAAAGTCAAAGAAACATAAACCACAAGTTATCATTTTCATGTGAGTCCTTACAGATTCACATTGATTTGTCACATACCAAACGAAAAATCAACTAAGAAGCAAGGAATATCAAGAAAACAAGTGTTATGGTTCTGAGCGTTTCGGAGGCTTTTCACTCTAGGCGTTGGCTGGCGGGGCAGCTCCCCTGGGCCATCTGCGCGCACGGAGCGCAGCGTGTGCGGGTCCCGTGCGGGCGGCGGGCCGGGAGCCGCATCC
>VYXF01001315.1:35594-53130 GCA_013397295.1 Polioptila caerulea
ATATTAAACATTTTCAGAAAGAATAATCCTAGAATTTTATTTATTGCAGCATGTAATGAGTTTCATCAGATAATAACATGCTGGAAACAAGCAGACAAAATTCTGTATTTCTCATAGTCTCCTGTTTCTTCTACATGTGTGTATGAAGAGACACACAGCTACATGCATTCGTACCATCCAGAGAGCCAGTGCAAATTAGTGCTGTGTTAGAAAAACTATCTGCTGAAAACCACTGTAAATGAGAAAAGACAAAATGATGTGTGAGCTTTGGAGGATATCTCCAGTAATATGAAAATGCCAGCCTCTAAGTATGTATTAATTGCTTAATATGTACTAGGAAAGACAATATCAACTGCTCTTGCATTTTCAGATTTTTCACTACAGCTCTGCCAGCATAAACATAAAGTTGGAATATACTTTCAGTGTAGGCAGGACCATAATATTAAACCAGTCAACTAACTTCACTTGCATGTTGGTCCTTACAACACTCAAATCTGTTAAGTAGATGACAAACCTGTGTTTTATCATATCATAAAAATGTACTGGGTACTGCTGAATAAAGTGATGCATTTGCTTACATAATTTGGTTGTTAGGACTAAAGCAAATGGGAGTGCTTTAATCCATACATATTTTTGTCAAAGTAAAGTGATAAGCTTTCTAAAGCCTCAGAACTATAATACATTTGATAATGCATATTCCTTGTTTCTTAATTGATTTTTCTTTGCTTTGTATATGACAAATTTATGTTATTTTAAAAACAGGTCTTTTTAAAAAAAAACTTATTCAGAAATGCAAATATGCGTATGACTTTCATGACCACCATAAAAATATTCTGCAAGGGTTCACATGAAAATGATAACTTACGGTCTATATTTCTTCTGACTTTTTTCCCCCAAAGCCCTTTGTCAGATAATGGTGGAGTGAAAATTGTTGCATTTATTTGCAATTAACCTCAGCTATTTGTTTTGTACTTGACTGACTTTCATATTTCTTTCCTAGATTTAGGATTGTTCTAATACATGGAATAGTTGAGATACCTTGCTGGAAAGTAGAAAATTTGAATGAGCAACTAATAAGCTTAAAGGATGCTAGGGATTTGGAGGATATCCTGGTGTCTTGGGTCTTCTCCATTTGATGACAAAAAGCAAATGAAGTGAATTAAAAAAAGTAAGAAAAAGAGTTAATATCTCTCTATGTGTGACTGCATGCTCTCTGTTCTACACCTGGATAAAAGACCCTCACATCTGAGGCAAAGGAAGTCACTTAAACAGCATTAAAAATGTTAGAAATCCAGAGCAGCTAGTGTTGTTACTCAGCCTATGGACAGGTAGCCTGTCACAGGCCAGCAGACAACAAATGCCCAGAGAATCACTGCTAAAAGACCGCAAGACCTTTTAAGAGCCAGATGCCTTCCTTCAGTTTTTAAAGGCTGCCAAATACTAGTCAAAAAAACCAAAAAAAACCCCAAAAACAAGCAGAGAACAAGCAAATTTTGATGAGATTTCTGCTTTATAAAAATTGACTTTATAGCTGGCATTCAGACTTTCTCCACTAGAATGTAAATGAGGCAATATTTATAAATTCGTGCTTACTAAAATTAATTGAATGGTATAGAGATCAGATTTTTTTTTTTAAGTAAAATATTTGTTATGAAGTTCTAAAAATAAAATGGAACTGAAATTGTTTTCAAAACAATCACACACTGGATAAGCTGCAGCCTAGGAAGTGACAACCAAAGGTCAGGAACAGGCACAGTAATTTCTCTGTTGTTTTGTGTTTTAGAGACAACATTCATATCACAGCATTTCAGGCTGTGAGTGCAAAACTATCTGAGTAAGCATGTATTTGTTTGTAAATATATGAAATATTTTCAGTGACAATTTACAGTCAAGGCATTCAGGTCCTGATCAAAATTTTACAAAAGCCAACCGGAAGGGCTGCTCTATCCGGTTAATTGAAATAGAGAATGCAGCAGTTTCAGAGGACCAAGGGAGTTCAAGAACACTCTCGCACCATGTGTTTGAGGTTCAAAAACATAATTCATTGCAGCTGCAAGGTTCAATTAATTATCCTCAGATTTCAGTTTCAAACTATGATCTGTAAATTTTTAAAAGATCTCTATTTATATAGGCCTTTTAGGAGATATAACATAGAAAAGACTGTAGTCATTCCCTAAGTGGAATAAAACATCTGAATACTTTCAAAACTACAGAAATCAAAAATACTAGTTTTTTCTGATCACCAAATGACACAGAGTTGTATATACCTTCTCCACACTTTATTGAAATAAATTATGATAAATTGCAGCAACTTATTGACTCACATGCTTATCATTGTCCCTTTAGAAAAGCACCAATTCCAGATACTTTAAAGGAAGTTATGTAAACACCAGAGTTAGATTCTTGTAAAGAACCCCAACTGTCAGAGAAATTATTTAGCATATGCTGGATGTAAAGCTTGTGAGGATTTTTTACATGCTTAAAACTCTTGGAAGCCATGGTACAAAATGAAGGATAGCTTTGTCCATTAACCAGATGTTAAGACTTATTTGTTCACATATTCATGTGAGTGAGAATGTGTTAACTGAGCCACAGTTTCATGCATCTCAGTCAAAACTGTCCCTAGGCACAACCTTGCAGTTATTCTGTTTTTATCACGGCCTAAATACAGGAACCTGTATGCCGGGATGTAAAAAAACAAAAATATAAAAGCACTCTGCATGCTTTTTTTAAGAATTCTATTTAATTTTCCTGGAAAATATTCCCTACATTGTTTCTCTAATAATCTGAGCTGAAGGGCCACGTGAATAAATGACTGGATTTAATACCAACCCTTAGATTAATTCCAAGTGGTTCTCTTACCTTTCACATCTCAGTAAAATTCATATATTTTATTTGTTCAGAATGCATACCATTGGTTTTATGATTTCATCATTTACCTTGTGTTTCTGTGAAGATATGAAATAGCCACAGGTGAGTATTTTCCACCTGTATGAATGCCAGCTACTCACGACTGACATGTGGAGGCTGTAACTCTGAATTTTTTTAGTGCTTTATAACCAAATAACAGAGAAAGTTCTGTGTGAATGTAGAGCAGTTCCTGTATGATCACTGTTTGAAATACATAATTTTTTTTAATTTTTCTAGTATGTTAATCTTTCCTGACCTAAAATGTTCATGGCATGGCTCTTCTAGAGCTGAGGGCAGCCAAGCTTTCACCAGGGCTACAGAGCTACCAGGTGCCAGTGGACCAAGAATAATTTTGAGCTTCTAAATAGGTCCCAATTCTTCAGCAAAGTACCTTTGTGTCCTTTGTTTTGGTCCTCCTTGACCCATCTTCCTTCCTTTCCCGCTGCATGTGAATGAGTTAGAAGTGAGAACTGCAGTAGGCTGGTGTGCTCTCCAGATGGTTCTCTGATCTGTACAATGCACTCAGCTAGTGTGCAATCTAGAAGTGGTCCGGGAACATTTTGATCCATAGTGCATACATTCAAGTTCAGACATCAATCAGGTGCTTCCAAATCTAATTACGACTACAGGTTTCTCATTATAAATCTCTACATGACATCTCTCCTCCAGAAACTAAATGCCAAGGAAAAATATAAATTGATGACTTATAACATTGTGCAGACAGGAATTATAAGCAGCAGATTTCAGCTGGAAGGGCATGGAAGCTCACTGATGCTGTCCCATTTATATTGGTAGACTAATGTGGAAGCCATCCTAATTAGGAAAAAAAACCAAACAAGAAAACACATCTCCTCTCCCAACTCACATATGATGAACCTATATTACTGGGGTTATTCTTTCACTCTGAGCAATGCTAGCAAGGAAAACTTTTTTAAAAAAACCTTTTCATAAGACCATGAATAATTGTATTAAACATATGCAGTATAATTTGGTAATTTGGACATTTTTAGCAATGTCTAAGTAATTACCAAGTATTTACATTAGCAAATTCTGGGTTTCTTAGTAAAAATTATTAAACTATTAAGTATTAGAAGGTATCAATATTTGTCCTACAACAAAATATATTTTCTTATTTCTTATGTATTTTATCAACTCTATTAAATTTCCCTTAATAGCCATTAATGTAAGAAAATTGGAAGCCTGGTGAAATAAGGTAGCAGGAATAAAATATGTAATGGTAGAAAGGCAATAATACTGATGAAATATTTAAGTCATTACTGTTCTTCTTTGATTAGGTCACTCTAGGTTAACCAAGCTCAAGTAGCTAAACAGCTAATGTCTGTTCTGTGACTTCTGTTATTAATTAGAAGTTGTCTTTTTTTCACCCATCTGAACAGCTACAGGTCCCCCATGTCAGAGCCTTTTCCAGGCTCTGCTTCTAGTGTCCCCACTCCCAGCCTTTTTTTGCCAGGTAGAGGACAATGATATTCGTAGTAATAACTACTTTTTTTAACTTTGTATTTCTCACTATCATCTATTTCTGTATTGAGTTCTGGCATAAATGCCAGCACAGAGCACTTCAAAAACAGCAGCAGTGAGCTCTTCTAACTTTTGAAAGGCTACCTAAATGTCTTATGAGAACTTCTAAAGTAATATCAAAGTTTTTCTATTTCTCTCAGGTGGATATTTATAGGATTTTCCAAATTGAAAGTATGTAACGACAGATGTCTTTGTCATCTTCATTGTTTTTCAAAAATAAAAAATAACTTTACAGTAAAATTATAGTAAAAAAAAAAAATCCTTCCTGAATTAATAATTTGTCTTGTTTAGAATATTTACCCTTGATGGTCAGATTTTAGAAAATTGTAGGATGTAAGTATGGGAGATTCAGGATGTGTTTGTATTCCCCATACTTACAACCTGAAATTTTGTCACAATAATACTAAAAGAAAAAACAATTTGAAAAAAAAATAGATTGACAATCTTTGCAGATGCAAAAGATGCTTTGGGGAATGCACCTTAACAGGGAATAAGTAGTGAAAAGGACAGGAGAATGGAACTGGAGTCTGAAATAACTTTGGAAGATACATTTATTGTGTGGGCTTTCATGAAGTCCGAGGTAGAAAGTGGGCAGGCAGCCTAGGCTATCTTGTTGGCAACTGTGAACTCTCACATGGATCTTCACATTCAGGATTTTTTTGTGGCCCCACCACAAAGTTAGGGCAAGCTAAGGAAGAGAATAGAGGTTATACTAATAGCTGTCTTTCAAATACTTAGATGCCTTTTTTGGAAGTTACATGTTTGGGTTTTTTTGCTATCAGGTTTTCTATTTACGTTTGATAAGGCATCTAATTATACTTCTTTTTGCAAGTGTGTCTATTATAAGTAGGTAGGCTTCTGTGTAAGTCCACAGAAAACATGGAAATAAGTTAACTTTGAAAGTAACTTTGAAAATAGCAAGTTCTGTGGAAGACTTCGTACATCAAAGACTGGTGTGAAACTGAAATAATAATATAGTTTGAATAAATAATTAAATTTAAAAAAAACAAATCCTCTTTCCTTCACCTGTTCAAACAAAATTCTGATTTGCTTGATACACTGCATATTTTCAATAAAAAGTAAAATTGATAAATACGCTGGGATTGAATTTGACAGAAGTCAAGTAGATGTAATTTATAAATCATGTAAGAATAGTATTTATTCATTAACTCATATTTTCTAAAACTTAATTCTTGGCTTAGAGTAATTGTGAAGATCTGCGTTGTTTTATCTGCATTCATTTTTCAACTTAAAAAGATATCCTTGTCATATGAAGCGTAGTTATCTATAGCTCTTTCTGCATTAATGATGTTTTGAAACTCAACAGCAAAGGTTTTTGTTTTCTACAGCACTGATATCAAGGAGGATGAAAAAATACATTTCTACTGGAAATCTGTTAGCTAGGAATCATGCTATTAAAACAAAACAAAACAAAACAAAAAACAAAACAAAACAAAACAAAACAAAACAAAGCAATCTAGCCTATGTTGGTAGTGAATAATAAAAAAATACAGTGGTGAGAAAAAATTACATTGGTCTAAAATAAAGGATACCAGAAAGAAATCTCCATATCTTACTACTAATTTCCAAGTAATTGAATTTTGAATATGTATGCCTTGAATTTACCAAAAGAACACTTAAGCCATGGTTTATGTGGTATCAAAATTTCTGCTGACTTCTTCTTATTAAATTCTGTTTCTGTACCCTTGTGTAAATTGATCTTGTTTGTGTAAAAAAAAAAGTTAGGGATATGCCTTTGCTCCCAAAAATGCATCCAATCAGCAGCCAGAGAGCAGCTGAGGATTTATCAGCTCACAATATAATCTCAGCTCTCCTACAGAAGGAGCATGGAAACACTTTGCATTTCAGATGCATGGATGCAATCATTTTCCCAAAATATGAAAATAGCTTATATGTTAGAATTACATCATCATTCAGGAATGTTTTGTGAATATGGAACAAAAGTGACTATTAATCAGTAATTTCTTTTTTTGTGATTATGTTGGGCATGCCAACATAGAACATAGAAAGACAGCTGCAAAATTTTGGATAGCAGTGGAATAAATGCAATCCCTATTATATTGTGTAGCTGAAAATTAAAGAGTAATAATGAAATTTACCAGTGTCAACTGTCGTCAGGTAGCAGAAAGAAACATGTATTTTATGGAAAACAAATCAAAAGGTTTATATTGAAGCTCTTGATGACAAAAAATGCCTTCAAGTGATTTTTGATAATTGTTCTATTACTATCTGATGTTAAGAGTGTTGCTGCCAGCGGTGGTATGTGATGTAGAAGAGAAAACATTCCATTCTGTCTGAGTCCATAACTACCATTATCAAATAAATATGGGCCACAGGCCCATGCTTATTTTTTTTATTATCAATTAGGAGGTTCATACATAAACAAACCTGTGCAAATTTGCCTGCTTGCAAACTTGCTTGCTTGCAAACTCAGCACCAAATGAAAATGTTTACAAAGCAATTGTTACCATCTATCCATCCAGCTGCTCCAAAAATGTTAAGAAGGGATATTTTTTAGCACAATCTGGAGCACTGTTTGTTCTTTACTTGAGGTGAGGAAATAATAAAATTAGTTCAGTAGGCAGGTTCTCATTCCTGCTCTATCCTGTTCAAAGATCATTGTCATTCTATTCTGAATTAGAGAGCAAAAACTAACTGCAAAATAAAAAAACTGGTGTTTTCCAACCAGTGATGATACACATTCTAAGAGAAAGAACAATTAGTACAATTTATGAGAATGTTAAAATAATTATTTTTGGTATATATCTATACCAAACTCAGAAAAATGGGCTAAAAGAATATTAAGACTGAAAAATCTGTCAAAATTCAACATATTTTAAAAGAACTTTAACTTTTACCAATTTGTAATGCTATAGAATACACTTTTGTTGAATTTCTAATCAGTGCAAATATCAGAAGTCGTCTGAGAGGTAGTCCTGATGAGGGTAATGCAATGAAGAACTGAATTCCACTTCACCTCTGCTAAGCAGTCACCTGCCAAGCTGGACAATGACCAATCACTCAAAACATCTGTGGTTAGCCACCCTGTACTCCTCATTTTCTTGGCACCAACCAAAAGGTCTGTTCTCTGAAATCCAGAGGTGTTGTAGCACAGAATAACTACTAAACATACTAAACACTTTATTCTCACTATATAGTCCAGACAACTAAGTTAAAATTTCTTATTTTGGACAACATTTCCAGCTCTTTCAGGCTCTGAAACAGAACTGATTCTTATTCACCTTTTCACCTTATTCACCTTGTATTGCCACAGGTTTCTATTTGATGATAAAAATGCCTTCTAAATATTCATTATTTTGGGTTTTAATTTTGCTAAAAAACCTGGATATCAGTAGAATGTAAAGTAGGAAACTTTTGTATATCTACAATGGTGAATATATACATAATTAGCAAATATAATTAAAATTTTTAGTAACGAGATATTTATTTGAAAAATGTCTAGAAAGCATTTTCTCAACATGATTTTAAGCACACAGGAAAACTCAGTCTGTTTTGATTAGCTGAAATTTTAAACAAACACACAGAAAGAAAAAGTTAAATCCTTACTTGGTCCCTATTTAGACAAGTGCATTTGACTAATTTAAATCAATGGATGCTTCCCAGTAGTTTCCCTTGTATGGATTAAAAACAGAGGCTTTATGAATAACTCAGATATTGACATGTTAACTCAAGTATCAAATGAAACAAAATTTTAAGTATGTTGTTCCCATTGCCCTTCTCTATAACAGTGTTCTACTTTGATCTGTCAGGTTAAATGATACTATACTCACTTAATGTAAATAAGTAATATATTTAACTACAGAATAGTATTTAGGTCTGCCAGTAATTATTAATGACAGTACTGACATTATTTGATTAAACCATAAACCTTTATAATATTATGGTAAAATTTCCTCTTGTCACAACATGCTTTAGAAAGAACTAGAGCTTTCAAAACGCTATCATACAAAATGCTTTTGTAAGATAGCATTACCTAAAGTTGTAGTTCATCACTTGTTTCCAGATACAGAATGCATGCCAGAAATAACCTTGCATATTTCTGCATTCAGCCTTCCTGAAATTCATTGATGCTCAAATGACCTGACAGTGAAAGTAATCAATTAAAAGTGCATAAAAACTTATGAGAAAAAAAAAAAAAAAAAAATTACTGCACATCACATCCAGTATTTTAAAAAGAGGATTCTTAAACAATTGACTTTTAGTGACTTTAAAACTGATATTACCTAGAACTTTTGAGCATAATTGGTATTTTTCTCACTTTGACAGCTGTTGAGAGGATTTTACAGTAAATAGCAAGGACAAAACATGTGGCTACTCCTGGGAGTTTTATGGCTGTCACTGGTAATTCTTACCATGTAAGGAGGCATGACTTTATGAATTGCTATGTTAGTATTTTGCTTCCATGTTCAGTCTCAAGAACTGCTTTCTTCATCTCTCCACTTCTTTTTTTCTTTACACTGCTTCCTCTCAGTTTGCAGGTACTCCAGCATCTAGAGGCCTAATAACTTTACCCATCTTTTCTTCTCCTGATATTACCATCTTCCTGATGAAGATAAAAGCACTCCACGTAAACAGTTTATCTTTGATGCACTGAAGTTTCATTAACTGAATTATGATTTTGTGATTCAAAATACTTGTTCTTGTCCAAATATTTTCTGTATGTCAATATGTTTGCTTTCAAACCTTGCACAATTTGAAGTTCATTTCTGTACTACTAAATTAATTTTTACTTTATTTTTTTCCATAACTGTCATATAGTTCTGTTTTTTTCATATAAGGTCAGTTGGATACCCAATACTATATGGTTTAATTGAGATGTAAACTAGAAGAGAAAGTGCAAGCACAGCAGGACTGAGCAGTGAAGACAACTACTCTCAGCTAAGGGTTAGAGCTTTGGAGGTACAGGATAGAAATAGGTATAAATGCTCCGGAGGGATATGGGAAAGAACTGCAGAATCATGAGATTTCAATTTTTGGAAACAACTATATCTGCCTTTCACCTTGAAATAGTAATGGATAATAAACTGCCCCAACTTGAGGGCAGTTGTTTAGATCAGATCATGTGTGGCCTCAAAGAGGCACAAAGACAGTGAATCTTATATTGCAGGGCAAAGCCAGTGTAGATCACAAGACCTGAATGTGGTCAAACCAATTGTCCATATCCCAAATTGTATAGGATAGAGTTGTGTTGTATTGGCTTAAAATTGTATTAAATTGTTATACTCTCCTAAGTGACCTGGGTTTGAAGTCTGTGCCTGTTAAAAGATTATGAAAATTAATATCAGTGATTTGTAAAGAACATTTTGTGTCATTGGAAGAAATACAGCAATTAATCAGGAAATGAGACAGGAACGAGGCTCAAATTACTCTTATAGCAGCTGGTCAGAGTCACTGGAGAAAAGATACTGTTTTATATTCAAACCCATTAGCCATGTGATATTAAGAAAAAATACTGAAACTAGAGATGCCAATCACAATCCAGACAAGGTCTGACAAGAAAACAGATGAGGTTGCTAAGTAAGGACAGGTTCTAACTCAAGAGATGTAGATTCATACAATTAGATGCAAGGAAATAATGGTTTTCTATTTCCAAGGCATATTTGCATGAAGAAAAGGTGCAAGATAAAGGATGTCCATCAGGAAAGAATTAGTTGGTCTTGTATATCAAAGCATAACTATTTGGAAGATATTGCTCATGCTCAGCCACTCATCAGTTTTCATACTGTTTTTCAGTTTGAGAAATTGCTTTTTTTGTCGCCATGTATTTTTGTTCGGGTGAGGAAACTGGGCACAAAAGGAAAAACCTAGAAATTGTTAATATAATGCTGGATATGTTTGCTAGACTTGTGAAGGAAGTTGTTAATCTACCTCAAAGCTTATAGTTGGTTAAGTGTTTCTGGGTACAGCAAGCCTTTTTTGTATTTCTGATAGAAAACAAAAGGCTTTCATGACTTTATAATGACACAATTAAGACCTTAACATCAATTAAACATTTGGCTAACTGAAGTAGGTAGTGAAACATGTTTCTTGTAGTAGAGATATGTGTTTGGGACAAGGTAGTTTAAAAGTCACAAAAAGTTCATGCAGTTCTGAAAGTTTCATTACCATATTCATTGCTTTGTTTTGTCCAGTTCAATAATATTTTTAAGCATACATCTTTCTTCACAGGGACAAATTAGACCTAACTCTGTTTGATAAAATACTGAGGAAGGAGAAAAGGCTGATTGTGGCTGTCTCCTGAAGAGATAAGTTTGCTTTTTTTAAGCAGAGAGAACTCATGTCCACTTTACTTGCATATTGCAGTTGGTTCTGTAAAAAGAGGAAAAATACATACCTGAAAATAAATGCTAAGAAGGATTTCATGTTTGTGAAAAATAATATCATTAATGTAACTTAGATTATTCATTATTAGACTGATTTTTATGTTCCTTACATAGCTATGTAAGTGCTAGGTAAGATCATTGTACCAACCTTACCTAGCACTTGTGTGGCATATTTGAAAATGTTCATAAGACAAAATGCTGCTGGAAAAGAGACCCTTCTCCCTGTTTCTCTCTTCGATGTTTTACATTGGAGAAAGCTGCTGCTCAGATATTTGACACAGAGCAAATCAACTGAAATGCTGAATTATTTTACAAGGTCTGACATGCCTGCAACAGATAAGGAGTACACAGTGCACTGTAGTGAAATTACATATCGCCATATATTGTAAAGCGTAGCCCTGTCTTGCTTGAAAACCTGCCAAAGTACTAAAAACAAAATGAACTTTCCTAAATAATAATCTCTGAAGACAGATGGGTAAAATTTCATCATTTATTCCTAGGCTTAAAAGCAAAATTGTTCAACATTGCTTTTTTTTTCTTCTCACTCCCAGTGTTATGGGAGACAAATGACACAAACACATAAATTTATGGTTTTTCAAGGGCAAAAACTATTCTTAATAATGATGAAGGTTTGACGAACTCAGTACATTGTGAAGTTCAGTGACTGGGATTAGAGAATCATGTCTTATATCTCTAGATTTTTTTTTACTACTTTTTTCAAAGCAGTGATCTAGTTCTTATGCTATGTGATTAGCTACTGTGTTGTTACTTACTCCTGCAAGGTCATAGAGAACAGGATGCAATGTTAAATTTCACATAGTACATGATGAAAAGTCAAAGCTATTGAAACTGTTTTAGTATAATGTTTCTGAAATTTCCATTTCAAAGGCAAATACAACAAACAAAGGAAAATATCCCTGGAAACTATTGAGTTTTAAAACACCTAGAACCCTTACTTTATCTTTTGTACTGTAGGATGACAGGATGGCACAGAAGTACTTTCCCACCTTCCTAATTTTCTTGCTTTCTAGAAATGATGGTGAGCAAGAAAATTTTAAACATTATTCTTTTACTTGAGCACATTCAACACAGTACCCATCAATATTAATTTGAAAGAGGTCATGTCTACATCTGTTTTGTTTAAAGTAGGCATGATACTATAAAGGACAAACAGCTGTTAGGACAGGGGATAAAAATTTTCAAGCGCTTTTTGTGAATTTTCTTTCCCCAATTTAATGCAACCTGTGATGCTAGTGGTTTGTGAATCCTTTATACACTGAATGCTCTGCATGAAATTTTATATCACATTATACTAGACAATCCAAGGTAAAGGATACAAAATATTCCCCCGATGCTTGGGGACTGTAAAACCCAGATATATGTCTTTGGCACCTTCTTGCAAATTTACAACTGACTCACCTTGAGATGTACAGGAAAATTTTAGTTGTGAGGGTTTTGATTTAGGAAATTGTCTGGCTTTTTTTCATTATCTCAGTTTAGAATTCTCCCTGCCCAAAGACACTTACAAAATCCCAAATGTCCCCAGTGGTTTGGTGAAATATAATTGATGCCATGACTAGGGTATTGTGCTGTTCTCAGTAGTCTATTTCCTCTCCATTTGCTGATGTCACACTGAGGTGTCAATTAAAGATGATATGTGCAAATCTTTTACGTTGATAATGAGATAAAAGAAAAGATTGCAAAACACAAGGTCATAGCTCCACAATTAAGCATGAAATAAATGAAGACTCTTTATGGAGGAAAAGCAGGGAAGATAGAAATGGAATGCCCTGATTAATTCCTTCACTTAAACACATTCTGCTTAGATGCAACCCTCTATAGGGTTGTACAGTACAATTTTATGCACATACCTGGCACACAACAAATTGTTTCATTGACAAGAAATGGAGTTCACTCTGAGTTAGAGACATACACTTAACAACAGATAACTTAAAGATTCACTCCGGAGTTAGCTAAGGTAGTCACTTATATGAAAAGATGGAGATAACCAATACTCACCCTGCAAAAACATAATGACAAAAATATAGTTATGAAGCATTCACACACACACCCTCACCCCCCTGAAAAGTGGATGAGGAATGTGGGTAAGAAATGCCATCCAATTATCAAAATCTGGAGAAAATAAGTTGGATCAAGAAAAGGAGACAAATTTCTTTCTTCTACAATCTAAATGAACTTGGCTAAATAAGACAGCCTCAATTGATCCCTGTTTACTTTCAGTCAGGTCAACTGGCAGACACGGCCTACTTCATACCCACTAATACTTATTCCAGACAAAGACTGGTTCAGAAGAAAGAAATCTGGCTCAGTTTTGGCTGACAAAATCCTTCTCCAAGAATTTAGGTAGAATCCTTAATTGGTTTGGGTTTAGAGGGACACTCTAAGGTCACCTAGTTCAAAACTCTGCAATTAGCATCATTCTACATCTTCAAATAGCTCAAGTTGCTCAGAGCCCTGAACAATGTGTCCTTGAACATTTGCAGGGATGAGGCACCCACCTCCTTTCTGGGCAACCTGTCCAACATCTCACTACCCGTATTGTAAAATGCTTATTCCTCTTGTCTAGTTTGAATCTATCTTCTTTTAGTTTAAAACCACTAAACCATGTCCTATTTCTTTAGGGCCTGCTTAAAAATCTGCCCTCATTTTTCTTATACATGCCCTTTAAGTATTGAAGTGGCACAATAAAATGTCCTCAGAGCCTTCTCTTCTCCAGGCTGACCAGCCTCAACTCTTTCAGCCTTTGCTCACAGAGGGGTGGCACAGCTCTCTGATCATATTTTGTGTCCCTCCCCTAGACAGGCTCCAACAAGTCAATGCCATTCCAGTGCTGAAAAATCCAGAGCTGGATGCAACAAGTGAGGTCTCACCAAGATAAAGTGGAAGGGCAAAATCCCCCCCTTACCCTGCTGCTCAAACTGCTCTGGATGCATTCCAGGACAGGTCTGACTTTCTGGGTTGTGATCATTCACCAAGACCTTCACATCCTCCTTCAGCAGAGCTGCTAACAATCTGTTAATCCCACAGCATTCATTTATACTATTTATCTAATCAATAAATTAGATTAACCAAGTAAATTACATGCCCTAACATCTTCAATGTCTCTGCAGGCCCTCTGAAAAGAGTTTTGCCATCTTTTCTCAATAGGCAAAGTGAAACTAAAATAAAATTCCTGCAGTGTTGCTGCAAATCAATTCAAGCACTTACTTAACAGAGCTGGAAGAGGGCCCTGAAAAATGTTCTCTGCATCTTATTCTTCAACCTGCATTCCACCAGGGGCTCTCTGAAGTATTTACTGCCTTTCTGTAGACAGGCCTACCTACCTGTCTGTGGATAGTTCATCTACCAAGAAAAATCAGATTTGTCTTTGGTAAACAGTACAGGTAAATGCCAGATTCAGGCAAAATTTTTAGTTAGACTGGTTAAGCGAACTGATGAAATCAAAAAAGCTTTTGGGTGTAGAACCTCTTCATACCACAAAATTTATTTTCTCAGCTGATCAGAGGAAAGCTGTTTCCCCTCTGAATAAATAAGACCTCCTTATGCCATGTTGCCTGCAACAGTATAATTAACCAAAAGCCAAAACCTGCATCCCTGGGTAAAAAGAACAGCCTAACTGAAAACTATGTGTACTAGAGGTTTATAACAATCTCAGTTATCACAGATGTTTTACAATTTCTTCACTGTCTTTCTGTTTAGGGAGCATCGTGGACACAGAAGAGACTAGGACAACCCTTTCCCCCAACTTCCTCTCAAGCATGTTTTATGGGATATATCCTCAATTTGTTATTTTGCTTAAGTAAACATTGGGCTCCAAGACATGTTTGACTGCCAGTTGGAGACTACGCTATCCTACATATAAACATATCCATCACCTTTTAGTTTAAATTCTAAATAAAGTCATACTTACACATTAATCTTAGAACTTTCTAGTCACTTTAATAACTTATTAAAGGAGCTGAGTGAAATGATGGGTGTTTGTCATTGGTAGGATCCCCAGAAAATATGTACAGAAAGTGTTCTAACACTTATAAGGGATATGCAAGGTGAGATGACTTAAGAAAATAAACTCCCAAATGAATAATTTTTTACATTAAAACAGCTGCATAATATGTCTGTGTCTGTAAATAAATACATGTATATACATACATATAGACATATATGTGTGAGTATATTCATTCATACCCGTGTCTTTATTTGTACATTTATTGTGTGTATACATACTGACACAGGCCAGATATTTCTGCTTTTCCTCATAAAATTCAGTTCTTCTATTCAATAGCAGTCAAGGAAGGAAAGGTTTTCAGAGAAGTTTTTAATCCTGAATGTGAACCATTTTTCTCCTTCCTCCACCTCTTCTACCATAGATAACAAGACATGTACATGTCTTTAAGAACTCTCCAGGTAGCTGATAGTCAGAGCTTTCAAGCTGCTCTCTTCGTGTCCTAGAGTTGGTGTGTGACTTTTTCCTGTCTCTCTTGTCACCTGAACACCAATTTTGCTTTTTTGTTCTCATGAATTTCAACCGCTTGTGAATAGAATTTTGCCCTTTTGGGATCTTCCCAATTACCCCTCCCTCCCTCTGCCCCTCCCATTTTATAGCAAACCTCACTGCAGTATTTGAAGCCATTGACACACTGCTTCAGCACGTATTCACTTCTCTGCAGAGAAAATCCCTTTGGGTCAAGAGTAAGACTCACTTTGTCTTTTTTATACCAAAGAGAATTTTTAAACTCTGCAGAAACTCTGCAATTTCTGAAGCAAGGGCATAAAAAACGTTCACTGCTTTCTATGGAAAGTCAAAATGTGAAGGAATATGACTCTTGGATGTTCTGAATGCAGTTTTCCCACATGTTTTAAAGCTGTTCATACATAATAAAGCAGAATACAAGATGTATGTACTCACTATTACTCCAAATGAACTTCTGTTTTTACAAGGCTAGGATGAAACTTTGAAGAGTTTGGGATCTGCAGTGGAAGACCATGTGAACATATGTTACCACTTCAATTTGTATAGTTACTGTTTTCTTTTTATGATTGGGAGTGACTCTAGGAGAAAACTTCTATTTCTGTTGTGCTCACAATTTATGATTTACATATACCTGTCAGGACAAGAACAGCAACAATATGTTTGTACTAATAATAAACTATTGCATCAGGTTTACAGCAAATATATATGCTAAGTGCATCCTGTGTGGAATATCAAATGACAAGAATAAGGTTTATTTCATTGTCCTTTCTTCATATTTAAGTGGATGGTAAACTGTGCATCAAACTGCGAAGTCTTTGCTTGTAATTACTGAAGCAAACAGCCAGTTCAGTTACTCTCAGGAGTAATGAGTTACTGAATCTAGTCATAAATAATTGACATCTACGACCTTGAAGCTTCTCTATGTACTTGGTAAAAATTCTTGCATTTCAGGCAAAATAAATGGGGATAGATATGTTTTTGGCAAAGATGATGAAACCCTTCACAAGTCAGGATAGCCACAACTGGCATATACTGTGGAATTCTGAGGAAGGTCAGGCAGAAGTCAAGTTTTTTGCATTTTGATCCATTTCTATCCTACATTAAGAAAATAACATTTCTTTCTGATTCTAACCTTGCTTTCAAAGACATGGTTTAACATTTTCAGTCTGACGTTCCTAGCATACCTTGAACTCTAGTTAATTGTTGGACAAAGGAATAAAAGCATCATATCACCGGAGCAGTTACTCTGCTTTCTCCTATTATGCAAGAGAGAACCTTCAGTTAAACAAAGGTTTCCAAGATATTTGTATGATCTGCAAATTATGGATGCAGACAGATGGGGCTTCTTGAGATATGAAACACCACACAAGTGAATAAGAGTGAAATGGCTCACAAAATAAATAAGCTTTGATTGATTTTTCTGATCTTGCAGCTCATTAACAATATGAGATTAAGGCCTGGAAATTCTGAATTATTTCCTAGTATATCCTGTGAGCTCTAGCTCATCAATATAATTTCCAATTTTCTCCTTGTAAGTGTAGTTTAAGGACCCTTTCTTTGAGCTCTGCCTAATGTTGAAAATCTTGCCAGTGAAATTCCTTTAAATAAATTTACCTTCAATAGTAAGTGTATCTTTAATTTCTATAAGTTTTACAACTGTTTTTTAACTGATTTTGTTGATGAATAAATAGCTTCCATCACAATAAATATTTGCAGTATAAGGCATATTTATATCTTTTGCATTAGACTTCTCATTGAAGGATTACCTTCCAAGAAACATGAAAAATAGATTTGTGGAATACACAATGTGTTTTAATGTCTATACAATGTGAATTATATAGGTGGCAAAGGAAAGGATCTAATTTTCTACTGAAACTCATGAGTCATCCTGTTTTGAGCCAGAAACTGAGCATTTAAATGGAAGCACAGGGATGTTCATCTTGTTTTTTAACCAGAGGTGATCTTGATCTGTCCTTTAGTTTGTCCACATCTCTGATAAGAGACCCAGCAGGAGTTTTACTATTTCTAGGCTAACAGCAAAGGAAATAGAAATATCATAACTGCTGCCCGGTATGTGATAGTCAATTAGAAATACTGCATTTCAGATCCCCACACTGAGCTGTAAATTGCTATCTCCACTGTGTCAGACAATATCTGTAGGTCTATATTAGAAGAAAGAGAAAAGAAAGAAAGGAAGGAAGACAGAAAGGAAGAAAGGAAGAAAGGAAAG
>VYXF01001315.1:66678-78520 GCA_013397295.1 Polioptila caerulea
TGTGTCCCAGACATCTTTTAAAAACAAAATAATTGCTTCTAGGAAGTTACTAAAAGCTTCTTGGAATTTGATGCTATCAATTCATAAGAGCATAAAAGTATTTTTTAATTCCATGACCTTTATGAAATTTCATTTGATTTACATGTTTGAAATTTAATTTATTAAATTATTTTGTTAGGTGGAAAATTGAGTGGAAAGAACATGGGGTGATCACCTTTAATTCTTTTCACTAGAGGCATTAGAATAATTTGCAGAAAAGCCTTTCCCTTCAGTATTTGAAAGTTAAATACAGACACGTATTTGTGAAAACAAGACTATTCTTACCTGCCAACTATTTCTTTCCTCAAATTAATGCTAACTTACCCAACCATGTAAATTCATGTTTAGAATTCATTTCTTACAAGCTTTATGGTAGCAGCATATTGTCTCATCAATTCATCTGTCCATTGGAAGCAAGCTCAAAATAGTTGGAACTATCTTTTAATCACACTACGTGGCATCTAAAAATTACTTCACTTCTTTCTGATCCTTGAAAAGAAACTCAATTAATTTTGACATGTCAAAAAGGTCTACTTTTGTTTTCAAGAAAAGCAATGGAGAGATGCAAGGCTCACTAGGAAATTTTACAACAATCCTGAAACTAGGATCAGAAGTCCCAAGCAACATAACATTACTGTCATAGTCATAAGAGAAATTCTATAAATCTTTATTTCCCTAAGAACAGAGTGAAGTAAGGAAAATGACCATGAGAAACCAAAACATTTGGGTGTGTTGCACATTAATTTTAGACAGTAGTATCTTTCTTAACAAAAAACTCAGCCAATTTTATTTCTACTTCTTTTTCTTATTTTATTTTACATTTATTATGCAGATATAAAGAGCATAGCTCTTTCTAGATCTCAGATGCAGGTTTGATTTAAAAACTGTAAGTTACTATACAACATCTAAATCACACATTAACTCCCTCCTGTGACCTGAAGACATCTCCTTTCCCCAATTAGATTTATGTTGGTTTTTTTTTCAGATTCTGCAAATAAGGCTGAATTATGAGGAAAATTTCTGGATTCATGCCAAATAATTTGCAAGGTAGTTTTGTAGTGGTAGCTTACTATATTTTTTTTTTCTAAATAGGTTGAGAATTCCTGCCTTTTCAAATGTATTCTAAAGCATACTTATGGCATGATTTATGACATCTGTCACTTCCACAAGTAGCCCCATGGATTTAGGTGGGATTACTTCTGTGAGCAAATGCCACCTAAAGTGCAAGATGCCTATAGAAATTAGAAATAAGCGTTCATAGTGCATAACTGCTCCCTAAAAAAATTTCCTATATGACATTTCCATGTTTACTTTTTAATTTTTCGACATATGTTTTTGCATTATAAATGCTGAAGAAACTTTTATATTTTTCCTCAAGATCAAAATGTTTCTGATATTCTCTCTATTTTATAGATTGCATAGTATTCCATAATAGTCATATATAAATAACACATGTATCTACACCCATGTTTAGTGCATCATTCAATTATTTAATTTCGTTCATGATAACAACTCTTTTCTTCATCACATATTCCTGTTGTTTCTAAACACTTCGAAAACCGCCATAGTTGTAGCCTTAGAAGATGGAACTGCACAGCATTTAATATTTTGCAATTTCATATGATTTGGGTAGTGTTCTATACAATTTGCACTGGCATTTTGCACAGCAAGCTGACAATTATTAACAATATATTTTTCCCTGTCCTGTTTGTGCAGCTCTGTTATTCATAGAGGGTTACAAGTGAGTTAATTTTCAGAAAGAGTGGTTTGAAAGAGGTCTGGAGCTGGGCTGTTTATGAACACAGCCTTTTCTCTTATTTCTAATTAGTGTGAAATGGTTCCAAACAGGAGTCAGTACTGCAGAAGTCTGTGCTGCACAAAGCCAGCCTTGTTAACGGACACAGAGAACAGTTTGTTTTGCCGAATAAACAACTTTGTCATAGTGCTTTTCAAAAAGAATATAATCCAGTTTACCAGCTGCCCTCTGAATGTTGAATGCTGTTGATGTGCATCTGGAGGTCTTTCTTGGGGATTAAAAATCTTTATTCCTATTTAGAGTCCCAGGCCTACTTAGAGAGAGATTCAAAAGAGAATCAGTCATAAAAGCACTATTTTAGATTTTTTTAAAGCTGGTATATATTCTTTTATTTATAGAGTTGAACTGAAACTTAATTGTTGCATATTTTTTTCTTAAAATTTCTGTTGTGCCTTGCATAGTTACAAAGTGATACACGCTGGCATATACTGACTCTTATAGCTGAGGTAAATACATTTGTGTAGGCCTTGGTGTAAGCTTTGAAATGAAATGTTGTTTTGTCTCAAAATAGGTAGTGGAGATAGACATTCTTTTGGAGCTTCTGCAGTAAAGCACGTTCTAAGCACTTTAATTTTCCAAGAGTACCAGATCCAGTCTTATTGTCATTTCTATAATGTTGCAGATGGGAATGGACAGTTTCATCAGACAAGGAAAAAACCTGAAATTATGCATGAAGCTGCCATTGGTGTTGACAAAAACATTGCTGTTAAAAGGTAAAATAGGACACTCTTGTATATGGTTTCTTTTCTCAAACTTGTGCAGAGTTAGTAGCCTTGGACTACTATGTATGATTTTAGTTACCTGATGTTGATCTTTAACTGTAATCATCATGCAGTCCAAAATGAGGACTAGCTCAAAGGCATAACAATGCTAACTAATGATCTGACCACTTCATTGATAACCTGCCGTTAAAGAAGCTCTGAGTCAATAAGGAAAGTAGAAAAGCAAAGTATACGTGAATGTGCGGTTAGTAGTAGGGATTTGTGTGTACTCCTTAAGATATCAGTTATAATGTAATGTAATTAACCGGAATTTAACTGGAAGTAAATGGAAAATAAATGGAAAGAGAAACTGACACTTTAAAATTTAAAATTACTGTATCTAGAATCCTGAAGCTTGGAAATGGGGCTGACAGGAAGAAAAAGAGGAAGGTTATGGTATGAGAACATTGCACCTTGTGTATTGCTTTGCAAGAAATATTTTTCACAATAGAAGAAAAAAAAGAATAGCAGAGTGTTTAACCTGATCTCCCAGGCACTGTGTGTGCCATCATGTATCTTGCCTTTTGAGTGTACACTGCCTAAGCTGCGTTAACAATGAAGAATACTCCCAAGCCTGAGAATTTATGTGACCTCCACTGTCTGAGAAGACATTTCAGGACATTTGGAGACATTCTGGTTGTAAAAACTATGAAAGTTACAGGGAGATAAATACTGCATGAAAGAAAAATATTTCTTCACTGCTTCTGCACTGAAATTAAACTGAAGTGAAAGGGTCTTTGTCCCACCTATGAGCAACGCTTTCCTTCCTCACTATAAGTAGATTCTGAGGCTGTCAAGTGTGATGATAATAAGCTGGGGAGAACAGCTTATTATTATTTGTCAAGCAGTTCAAGGGTGACTGTTGATTTATTAATTTTGATATGGTATTAATTGCCTCCCCTTCCTCTTTTTTCTTTTTTTTTTTCTTCTCTTTATGTTTCTGTTTATGAATATTTATAGGTAGTTTTGTCTTCTTCTTTGTCTTTTTTTTTTTTTTCTTGCTATCTGTACACCCTCACAGATTCTGAGCATCTGTGCCTATCAATGTATCAGTAAAATGGAAGGGCATAGACTCCAAGTGCTACAATAGGAAGAATGATCACTGGAGTTATGGCACCAGAATGTAACTCATACTTTGATGGATACCTTTGAAAGGGAGACATCACTTGTCTCAACCCTGGATCTTTTTCAGCTTTGGAAAGTACAACTTTACCTATACTTTCTAATTTAGCACTAGAATGCAGCTCAGAGCACAAAATAAGTATTTTTTTCTGGTCAGCTTACCAAAGAGCTATGTTAGTTTGTTGAACATGTAAGCATATAAGAAAGCTGAAATTAAAAGTTATACATACCGTAGAAGTGTCATGGATTGAAAGAATGAATAGAGCAACTGCTTCACTTCTTTCTCTTCCCTTCTCCCCTTAGTGTCAGACAGAATGCCTTGGGCTTTCTGTTTCAAAGCCTTAATAATATAAAATATGTGACTTGTTTACTTTCAAGCATTAAGAGGGCAAAAGTCAAGAACTAGATCTCTTTAGCTCTGCCAGAGCGGAAGAGACCTGACATGAATGAGTCTCTCTACTGAATGCCCCTCCCTCTCCTATATGACTCCCTCACCTGTAGTTAGCCTAATTAAACTGAATAGGGGACTGCTCTTAATTGGCTCCCTGCTCTATTAAGTAATGCAGATTACACAATTGAAGAAATTTGAACTTCTTGGAATCAAATTCATCCTCTCAATGGTAGACTTTGAATTATTTTTTTCCTCAGTTTTAAATGTTTGTGTAAGAGGTCAAAGACCCTGAAAGATGTAATACAGACAGATTGGAAAATAAATGTTTTCCAGTAATTTCTTTCACTAATTTTTTTTTTTTTCTCAATGTAAAGTGTGTTACAAGATGAATTAGAAAGTTAAGTGTCTCCAGATTTCTGAATTTACAGGCCAGATCAGAATAAGTCAACATTATACCTTTGTTTTAATCATTTTGACTTAGAGACAGAAGAAGCTGTAGTTAACCAAAATATTGAATTTTGTGGAGCTTGTGGAGTTTGTCCTGCAGGACAAACTGAGTGAGGTTGCAGTATGAACTGATATCTTCACAGTCAGACCTTCACAGAATTTTGGGCACTATTATTTTCCTATAATTTTTTTGCAGTCAGCAATAATCACAGGATTTCAAAAGAAAAAATACTTATCTGCTTAAGGCAGCTACTGACACAACACTGTTTCCCAGTTCATGGAACATTTGTGAGGGCCTTGATCTCGTATGATCATCCACTTCCCCATTTCTCTATATATCAAGAAAAAAATTGTGTTGAGTTCCATTGAATAATTCTGGGACAAATAAGAGGTTCTCATTTTAAGATTTGGATAGGTAGTTTTTCTAGTCAGCCTCTGTGTTTGAGATCAGATTTAATGCTTTCAGGAAGACTTTATTAACATACCTATCATTTCCAAAATGACATTCTGGAATACCAAGCTGGAGATGTTTTGATGTCCAATGCCTCCTATTAAATGAATATTCTCTTCCCAGACCCATTAAGTATGATCTTCTACTCTCCTACAGTATAAGGACATTATTTTCCTTCCTCCATTTTCTTTCTATATGTACTCTAGTCTTTCAGTAATGCAATTTTTGTCATTTCTTTCTAAGGTTCAAGAATAACTGCAGTAGCCCTCAAGGCTATTGAAAGGCAGGACAATAAAGGTTACTTCCATGGGAGCCTTGAAGTCCTCAGGACATGGAGGAGGAAGAAATACCTAAAACAGATGGCTGAAGAAAATTGCTAGGAAAAAGAAATGGTGGAATTCCTGGTCTTTCAGGAGACGGTGGGGGTCAGCTTTATGGAGAAATCAAGACTTCTGTTATATGGAAAGGAAAAGAGAAGTAACAGAGAGAAGACAAGGAGAGTTACTGAAAAAGGAGGATAATATCACTAAAAAAAACATTTTAAAAGTTGTAATGCATGCTATTGTTCAGCAGTATCCTTGAAAATCGGCTGAGTAGCTAAGGGACCATATACACTCTTATCCAGTTTGTGTATTGTGTACTTGCATATAAATACATAAATTTAATTGCATTATTAGTTCTCATAATCTGTATTCAATGTTCCAGAAATAAGGCCCACAAGATGTAATAAAAGTGTCTACTTCATGTATACAATATCTTCCTTTTTCAACTGAGATACTTTCAGAATCATCTACATATGTAGGAACTTAAAATGAATCACCTGTGAAAAACTATAGTCCTTGTCTTGGCCCTGGTTAGCAATTTGAGATTTATGCCATTCTCTGAGTGAGGAAATATCTTTGAAAAAAATCCCCAGTGATTAGGATTACTTTCCAAGTTTCTTCACTAAGCTTGAAGAGATTTCTGAAAGAAAAACTTTGTGATTTGATAACATCATTACTGCACTATGGTTTTTATTTCATCTGTCGTTACTGAATTTCTAATGATATAACTCTGAATAGGCAGAGAATCTTAAATTTTTCAGTGGGAGATGAGTAGCAAAACACAGACCTTCAGTAGTTTTAAGAAAAAAAAGTACTGTGACTGGCAAAAGGAAGACGTTTGTTTTTGTTACAGTGAGAAAAGTTCTCTTCTGCTAATAAAATTGCCTATTAAAACTGCATTTGTATTTATCTTTAAAAAAACTATGTAGAGTCAATGCAGTAACGTTAATCTCACAAAATAGTTTGACAGTATTGAAGCCATTAAGTGCTCCTCTTATTTGTCTCCTATGTCATCCTTGTGTTAAAAAATAGCTTAATGACGTTTGCATTTAAAGAGCTTTGCAGGGATGGTTAATAAATTTTAAATATTCTGTATCCTCACTGAAATACAAATTCATGTAAAACAAAAGGTGTTTCTGAGCAGAGGAAAGAATATCAACTAATGTGGGAATCTATCTCCAAATATGTTGTTTATATGTATAACTAGTGACTGACATTTGCAAATACTCTCTGTTGCTTCAAATGAATGTGAAAATATTTTTCACTAAACCGTCTCTTCCTTTTTGAGTGATCCTTGTATAGTCCTTCCTACAACCAGGTTAACTTTGGTGCCATCTTTTTCTCGTCTATTCTTCTCCAAAATTCTATCAATCCACTTCAGAAAACAAGTAAACGTAATCCCTTCCTCTAAACAAAGAGTAGAAAGACATTCCTCTGTGCTTCTATAGACCGTCTTATTTTCATTTATGCAAATTTCTTCTGTCTTTTTAAGCCAATTTTATTGATCTGCAGAATTCCTTGGCTGCTAGGCTGCTATTTTGAATACTGCCTTTATCAATTCTTAGATAATTTTTTGTTCAGTTGCAGTTGCTCTGGTTCGTGCAGCCGTATACAAAAATTAAAAACTGACTTGGGAAGAAAAATATTTGTGATGATATAAATTTCAGTTTTGTGAAATGGTACTTGCAAAAATGATAAGTAAATACTTTGAAATTCACAGTTTAGAATGAACTGTATTCACTGTTTGTATGGTGTATTTGAAAGAAGCGATTGCATAGTTATTTCTTTTTAAAGGGAACATTATGCTATGTTCACTGTTTAGTTACTTCTATTATGTCTTCAAGTTAAAAGCAATCAGAATGGAAACTTTGTTGTGTGACATATTTATGGCAATGCTTTCCAGTTCGTACATATTTAGACCATTTCTGGTTTGATGCTGAGTTACAGTAAGTGAATGGAACACTAAAAGATACATTAAGAAGTTACAGAGATTATAATGAAGAGGTAAAAGAACCTAACAGCTTAACACATGTAAGACTAAAATAAGTGCCAAATGAAAAATCAGGCACCCAGGACGTTGTCAGAAAATCCCAGATACTGGATCACTGATTTTGTAGCCATTGTGCCATATGAATATATATAATAATTTGAAAATGAACACAAATGCCTTATTGTACAAATTGTTATATTCACAATACTTGGAAGTGTTCTCTGGAGTTTTCACTGTTTTTAAATAATCGATATTCTACTATTTTCTATGCTGAACAGTGACTGTGAAGCATATTTATGGAAAACTATCTTGGTCACAAGTAATCTGAAAGGTAAAAAAGTGCCTAAACCTGTTATAAAACTTTTTCAATTTTCTAGCTTTTTAAGAAGTAAAAGAAGAATTCTCATTGGCTTTATTTGTTCATCTGTTTTTTTAACACCATATCAGAATGACCTAGATTTCCCTCTTGTTAGAAGAAAGCATGGCAAAGATGAAGCTTGAGTGTCTGTAGGATAGAGTGGAAAGGAGCCTGGAAGTCTCCTTTCTGCTGTTCTGAAGGAGTTTCTGAGACAACAGAACATCTTGTCCAGTCATAATTAGTGGCCTTATAAATGTGAGCTGCTCTAGGGAGCATCACCAGTTTTCATGGGGTCTGCACAGAAAATGAGGAAAAAATAATTTCTAACATTTCCTAGTGTCAGTCATGTCTAACCTGTAGTATTTTGTCTCACTCTTGTGGTAAAGGCACACAGTGTGTTCCTCTGCCAAGCTTTCAGCATTAATGCTCACAATAGTCACTATTTGATGAATGCATTGGCATGAATGAAGCAAACATTAGAGCTCTTTTCTGTTTGTCCAAAGGCCATAAAAATTAAAGCACTGCTGTTTTTTCTTGTAGGGCTCTACTGCTATGGAACGTGGCAAAATAACAAGTCCCTGATGATTGTCCTGATTCATCCTGTCTGTCTCAGTCACAATAACTCATTACAGGATTCATAACCATGATTCATCTTTCTATTCTGATTTTTCCTGAAGATACCAAGTCCATCACCAGGAGTTCTTTATCTTCAGACAATGTCTCTTTCTTGTGCAAGACATTAGTGCCTCCAGAAGAACAGCCCATCAAGCCCTAAGTGAGCAGAGATTTCTCCCTGTACTGCTCCTTACTTTCTTTTTCATTTGGCCTGTAATAACCTCATTCTCTTTTTTGATTCTCTTGCCTTTTGTAGGTTCTTTGCCTTATCACCCTAGTTACTGCACCTATTCATCTGCTGCAACCAGGAAGGATCTCTGTCCCATTAACTCCCTTTCTGGATTTCTCATAATGCCTACACTCAGGAATTTTGCCATATTTCCTTTGGTCAAGGTCTTTTTCTCCCTCAAGATGTCTAGTCTGTCTTCATCCATACTTGTTCAACTGCTTTTGACAAGTTTGATAATATATTTCTTTGTGAAATGTTGCCCTGTGAGAGTCACACCAGTATATTTTCCTCAGGTAGTTCCTGGGTAGAAATCTGATCTCCCATCGCTCCTCCCCAGTGCCTTTGGCTCTCTACTCTGTTTCCTTGATACCTACATTTTGCATGGTACTTAAATACCTCAAACTATTGTCTCTGTAATGTTAACGCCACAATTCAGACAGCAAAGATCAGGAGGTACAAGGGAAGAAAATCTCCACTCTAATGCTTGCTGTCATCTCAAAATGTGAATATCTTGGTGTCCAGAAAAACCCAACCATCCAAAACATTTTGGAAGACCAAGATTTCAGAGTAATTTTCATAAAATATTGTTAAAAGTGAATTTAATGCAATGTTTCCTGCTGCCATACTTTCTTAATTTAGAAAGTTTGAAGAAAATTGTAAAAAGTAAGTACTTATAAAAAGATAATATAAAGAAAATTAATGAACTTTATCATCTTCTGTGGCATAAAGTTGGGCAAAGAAAGAGTCTAAACCCAGAATTTTTAATTATTAAAGATATTTTCCTTTAAGGAATATTAGGAAATGCTAATGTTTTTTCTGAAATTACCCTGTTCATAGAAACAATATTATTGTGAAACGAAAAGGGAAAAATTGTGGCAAAATTAGAATAATTCAGATAACTGTGATTACTTTATCCTTTTGTCACTTGTCTTGTGTTCTGATGTGATTTTGACAACTAACTTACATCTTGGTTACACTTGCAATATCTAAAATGCAGTCTCAGGTGATATCATAACAAAACACTTGAGGTAAACAGGACTTTCAGATACTCAAAACTTTTAGGTGTCCTAGGCTTGCAATTTAAAAATCTCATCTCTACAAAGAAAACATTCAATTTTCTAGCTTTTATGTTCAGAGTCAAGAAGCTGACAGGCAGTAAAAGGAGCTTAATGTTCTCTGTGACAATCCTTTCCAACTGAATTTTTCTTTAACATGAATGAATACTCTGCTTTTCTTTACTGTTAGTATTATTCTTCATATCAAGAAGTGCACTGATGGAAAGCAAGCAGTCAAGCAGATAACTAACTGAAGGAAAACATATATATTTCTATACATATCATAGTAAATCAGATTCTTTAACTTACAATAATGCAGTGTTGTGTGCTAGAAACAGAAAAAAATCAACAATTTCTTCATCATTTAAACCTTCTTTCAGGAAATACTTGTAATAAAACTAACCATCCTTCAGCAGATATCTGAAGAAATTAGCTGGTAAAAAAGAAAATACAAAGACAGCAAAACAAATTTGCAAGTATTTAAAATAAAGACTTTAAATAAATTATCCTTGTTCTGTAAGGTTAGTGATTTCTTTTTCTNCACAATTTTGACATGATTCTCTTACCATTATTTAAATGTGTGACAACAAAACTTCTTTATTCCTGGATGAGATACTGCAACTCTTCACCTGACAATGTTTACCCATGAAACAGGGTTAAACAAAAAAAATAACCAAAACACCACTCTCACCTTTCTTCATATACACTTTTCTAAGACTGCTAAGGACCAACCAGATCTCAGTGTATTAACTCATGTTCTCTATGGAATTGTTTCTGAGTGGGAATTGCAAGAGCTGTCTCTTTTAATACCACACCATCGAGGAGATGAAATTATCGTCTTTTGTTAATTCTTTATTCCATAATTGGCAAAAAATGAAAAGCACTTTTTTTGACAACCGGGCTCCTTATTTGTCTGAGCAATCTGGGAAATGAATGGACTAGTAATGAAGCATAATCTGACAGAGCAGGAGGTAAGACTAGGGAAGATGATTCTTAGCATTAAAGCCCTGTACAATCCTGCTTCAAAAACAGAGTGATTAATCAACTGGGTCTAACATAACATCTGATTAAAACCTCTTTGCTACAATGGTGTAAAGCAAACCCCCAAACTGAGTCTGATTGAGCAGACAATGATATTGAAAGCCTAAACATTCTAGAAGCTGCCTCCCTGTTCTTGCATCTGGAAAATTAGTAATTTTTTTTTTCTCTAACAGTCATGGAAATTATAACTACTTCATACCTTACAGATTTCAGAAGGTTTGCCTTGAATTTGGAGATGTGAGGAAACTAGAGATAGAATTCTGGTATTGTTGTTTGTTTCAAGAGGCCAAACACTTGCATCTTAGATAAATGCCTGAATTTTGAATGTTGTCTAATCGCCAGAGGTTGGAGCCCTATAAACAGCAAGAGCCCTATAAACAGTAGAAAAAGATATTTGTGAATGGCTTGCTATTGCTTCCTGAAATCATATTGCACCCATATTAGAGCAGAGACACATTTTATTCTTCCTTAACTTTCATAGCAGAGTTGCAGGTTCTGTGTCAAACTGATGATTGCAGCAAAATTTATGGGCCTGCATAATATGAACACCATGAAAAAATTAGTTGGGATTCAAAACTTCCATTACTGATTAACAATGGAAAATTTCAACTATCAGTGCCCAAGGTATAATTCCATTTCATAATCTTGACAGGCAATACAAAATTAACCAGTAACTCACAACAGGGCATGTACTCCTGACTAATTTAAGCTGAATATTAGTATGGTGCAATTTGTATTCCCATATAAATTCAGATTAACAGTTTTATTCTGTAAAACTACTTTAGATCCTTTCCTTTTCTATTTTTTAATTTAAAAGATTGTTCTTCTATTTCTAGCAAAGGAATACAAAAATGGGAAGTGATGAGATGAAGATGAATCAATTGATTTTTTATGAGATTCAAAACTTTCGGCTTTTGTAGAGCTTAGTGTGAAGTTTTGGGACATTGACACTAATAATGTACATTTTCAGCCATTTCTCTTGGCAGACAGCTTCATGGGTGTCGTAGGTAGTATTGTTTCAATTCAGCCAATGAGAAAAAAAGGTTGTTACGCTTTTGTAAAGACACATTCTTGAGACAAAAAAAAAGCGGAGGGGAGGGCACTTCACTTCCTGCTTGGAGAGGAGGCGGCGGGTCCGGCCTGGGCGGGATCCGGGCTGGCTCGGCGTGCCTGGGTTTGGGCTGATCTGGTCTCCCTGGCCCGG